>JAADVZ010000010.1:0-109674 GCA_023335925.1 Pythium phragmitis | reverse complement strand
GTCGCGCGCCGCTTCTCAGACGCCACTGAGTTGGGTGGCGTGGCCACCGCAACGATTACGTGCTGCTTAAGTGACTCGTTACTGTGATATCGACCATGGCGATTGGTTGCCTCAGAGAGAGATTGAGGCTAATCAATACTTAGAAGTAGGAGTCGACACGGTGTCATACTGACACCATGCCGACCCCACCGAACACTCACAAGACATTTCTCTCTCTATGACAAGCAACTATAGTGAAATATCGAACGACTGGGGCGATGATTCAATCCATCTTGCGTTTATGGCGAATGTTCAGTACCACGCAATATGTTTTGATAGATGCAACACGAGATTGTAGGTTACGTCACCTGACTCAGGAGTTCGAACGTGATCTACTCTTGCTCTCTCTTTTGCATGAAGTCTTGACTCAGGACAGAGGGCGACAGAGAAAAGAGTGCGGACACTCGCCATCGTGAGTAAAACCAATGGCGGCTGCGCTGCAGTAGCTCGCGGCTATCGTGCTGGAGCTGCTCAGTCTCGTCAAGGTCAGGCATGTGAACCCACAATGGTAACTCACTCGGCAGCTTCTCGTCATGGTACATGGTGGAAGGATACCAGACTGTATAATTTCAAACAGTGGCGGAGTTCACGGTTGCGGCAGTATCGATACGGCGTCGTCACTTCGATATGTTTCGCTGAGTGGGGGATCCAATGGAATGACAGTTGCTGATTCAGAGCCGCACCTTCGGAGACGTCTCTCATCCTGGCTGGCGCACCAGGCAGGCAAGTGTTACTGCGCGACATAGTACTGTTGTGGATGTTCCGGTGCTTATTTCAGGTAAGGAGACTTGTGGACCAAAGCCACTGGCAGGATTGTGGACCAGAACGGTACGAACAGACTGCGCTATTTCAACAGAAGATGATCCGCATATGTGACGTGTGCGTCACACGTCGCAGTGTCATCGTGACGCCTCCCACGTCATCCATTGCAGTGTCTCACGATTGGGTGAAAATCACGCTGTGAGAACTTTATCTGATCCCGTCCCTCAACGACGCGATGGGTACATGATGCATAATCCTTGCCATTTGCAAAACCCGCAGTCACCCACCTTCTCAACGTCCATCACTTCTCCTTCTTCTTCGCAATGCTGTTCCCGTCGCTAAAGCTCGTGTACTTCGACTTTGAAGGCCGCGCCGAGGCCACGCGGCTCGCGCTCTTCCTCGGCGACGTGCCGTTCCGCGACGTGCGTGTGCCCTTTCACGATGGCTTCTCCACGAGCGAGCAAGCCGCCAAATGTCCGTACGCGATGCTGCCTGTGCTCGAAGTGGACGGCGTCCCCATCGCCGAATCCATCGCGATGCTCCGCTTCGCCGGGCGGCTCGCTAAGCTGTACCCCGTCAACGACGCGACCGGTGCGTTGCTGACTGACGAGGTTCTCGAGCTTATTGAGATCTTCACGGAGCGCTGCCTGCGCTGGGAACGAGAGACCGACGAGACCCAGCAGAAGCTGCTCGAGCACGCGCTCACGACACAGATCATCTCGCAGTCATTCCAAGCGATTGACGCCAAGCTCGCGGCGATCAAGACCCACCCGACGTTTGCCTCGGCGTCGCCCGCCACGCTCTTCGTCCACGATCTCGCCGTGCGCAGCTTTGTGCGGTTCATCATCCGTCCCGACTGGGAACAGTTCGTGGGCGATCGGTCCACGATCTCGCATTGGTTGGAAAGCATCGACAAGGTCGAGAACCACCCCAAGGTCAAGACGTACTATGCACTGGAGGCCGCCGCCAAGGACAAGACGCTCACACTGACGGAAGGATCTACTATGACACGAGGGGAGCCGATTCGTAAGGCGGTCCGCATGGGCGACGTCACCTTTGAGGACCTTCGCGTCGATACAGAGAGTGCTGTGTCGCTCAAACTGGGTGGAGGCCGCGTCGTGGCGTCGTTCTTTGCGATCCTCCGCCATGTCGGGACGCTCACGGGTCTGTACCCTGCAGCTAAGGATGCGCTGTTATCGTTCCGCATCGATGAGCTTCTCGGGCAGCTCGAGGAGCTCCATAGTATGTGGTACTATCCAGCAAACGTGCTCGGAGACACCGTGAAGGAATGCGCGTTTGCCGAGCAGTTGGCCAACGAGACCATTCCAAAGTTCCTCACACTGTTGGATCGCCGCGTTGGTTCGTGGGCGGCACCCCACGCGACCGGCAGTCGACTGACGATTGCGGACCTTGCGATCGACGGCACGCTTGACCAGTTGACGAGCGGCCAGTACCTACGTGACGCTCCAGCAGTCCAGATCGCGCAGTATGGGAACCTCAAGAAGATTCGCGACCTCGTCCAGCAGCTCGCCGGGTAACGTCCATGAGAGGATAGTGAGCGAGTGCGTTGGAATACAGTTAGCACTGCACACACAGTTGAGTCTTTGAGAAACTGCCACAGCTGGCTACACCCCACTGGAAACGAGGCCACAATGGCTCGCTCCTGTTCGTCGTGACAAGAATGAGGACCGACTTGTCCGTACTTGATGGGGTGACGGAAGCGGAATGGCTGGTCACTCGATCGAGAGGCTCTCGAACGGGTCCTGACGTGACACCTCTTGGATCGTCACGTGTTCACCACGACGTCTTGACCATTCTGACGTCTTGGCACGAGCGGCAGATCCACGACGCCTTACAAATCGGTCAGCTTGACGGACAGGTCAGTCCTTATCGTGGTTGGGTGGTCGAGCGATGCTTCGATCGCTCACAGCACAGCACACACGCACGTCAGCACGCTGCCGTACATGCTTCCACTGGGCCTAGTAGACATGACGCTGGCCCTGGTCCTGCCTGACCTGGGAGTCGTGGATCAAGTACTCTACAGTACTGTTCGTACAGTATTGGCGACAGCGCCGCGCGACAAGCACATTGCCGTCGTGCGGAACGGCCCAGTGGATTGTTGAACTGACGTGGCGGTCCGAGGTTCTATTTTCTGGCACTTGACAATAGATAATTGACCCGTCTGTCTGGTCGAGTGGAAGCCTCGCCTGAGGATGGAGAAGTACCGGTGTACTGTGTACACTAATATCTGGTATCCTCCGGCTTGGTCATCCGGAGTGCGGATGACCAATCCTGTCCAGCATGAGGGCCGTCCTCTACCCACGAAGGAAGGTCCCACCTCTCTGTACAGTACAAGATTGGAAGCATTCTCAAGTCGACGTGGCGGGAATGTGGCCCACAGTCGCGCGACCCACGGCTTCTCGCCATGATTCAGCCATCAGCCGAATGACTGGGAGACCCCACAACACGGTACAGCACGGCGAGCACAGTTGAAGTGTACTCATTAAAGTGTACTCACTGTATGCATTAGTGTACGACACGTGGATACTTCCGTTGACCGCCACGATGAGTCGTACTGGATGGTCTTATGACCATAAGAAACTGACCTATTGGATCCGCCGTATTACGATCACCACAGTGCGTCATCGCTGGCAGAGTGGACAGGCTGCGCCGAGCGCTGGCTGTCAATGTCGTCATCCTCGAAGAATGACTCACCCATGACGGTGGGCGACGCACACAGCGCGCTCGAGCGACCGTACCCGAGTGTCGCGTCCTGCTGAACGACTTCGTCCCGCGCAATGTCGAGCGCGTTGGCCTGTGCCACGGCCGTGACGCACAGCAGACAAAACGTCACAGTCTGCTGGTTCAGGTGCCCGTCCTCCGGTGTGATCGAGCTCAGGCGTTTCTTGACGCGACACGACGAGCACACGGTCTCGAGACAGAGCCGGCACTGCGCGGCGCGGCTCCTGCGCCCAAACAGCAGTGGTGCCAATGACGAGAGGCCCTTGGTACAGATGGCGCAGGCGCGGTGGTCGTGGCCTAAGGACGTGGACACGGTTGACGCGCGCTTGCGCTCGTGGCGGAGCCGTAGCCGGTCGTCAAACGCCGTGTTCTGTAGCGTAGGATTGTGGCGACGCCGCAGCGCGTACGCGAGCTTCTTCATCTGTGCGCACATGATGTTGCGGCCAACGGCGAGCATGACGACGGTGGCTGACTTGACGACAAGTGCCCGCAGAATGCGGCCCGTGGGGTCCAGAAACCCACGCACGTACACGTCCACGACATTGTCCTGGAGCTGGCGGTAGAGTGCACAGATCGAGACGTTCCCCCGCAGCGAGCCTTCGAGCGCATGCGTCTGCGGAAAGTTGACCGAGTGGAGCAGGTGAAAGCCCACGACTTCGTTGGTCGACGGCAGGCGGGTGAGCCCCGTGGACTCGAGGTAGACCATGTCGCGGTTCTTGACAATGCTGCGAATGTGGAGCGGCTGGCCCTTGATGACCCAGCGGATGCGCATGGCGTCAAACGGGTGCTCGGGCGTCGGTTCCTTGAGCGTGTCGAGCGTCGCGGCGTTGACAATGTCGACGCTGTCGACGTACGACGTCTGGATGCGCATCATGTCGAGCGACGGGTTCACAACGCCGTACATCGTATCCATGAGATCGCCCTGGAGCGTGCCCACCGAGAGCATGACGGGCAGATCGGCCGGCTTGGGCTTTGGTGCCTCGAGGAGATCATAGCTGTCGTCTTCTTCCTCCGACGCCGACGGCGCCGGCTCCTGCGACGACGTCGACCGCTGGCTGCTCAGCGCCATGCTGCCGTTACTCGCTCGCCTTGACTGCGCCTTCTCGATCTCGCGCGCACTGCGCTGGCGGTACACGCGCACGTGTTCGTGCTGCTTGAGAAACTTCCACTCGCCCGGGGCGAGCTGACGCTCGTCCTTGAAGAGGTACTGCTCATAGTTGACGAGCGCCTTGTGGACAAAGAGGTCCGCGAGCTCGGCGAGCTGTGAGCGCGCTTCGCGCGAGAGATCGAGCGGCGCGAACGGATTGCTAAACTTGCAGGCCGCCATGGCGAACGCGCGCACTGTACGCAGAACAAAAAGTGATTGTAAGTCGAGGCCCAGCACCAGACCAGTGAACAAAGCCTACTGTACAGAGTGGCGAAAGCCAGGGTTCTTTCTGTCCGTCTGTCAGCCAGTGCGAAAGTGGTGGCGTGGTCGAGTTGCGACACGGTCTCACTTCCTGAGATGGCGAGATCTTCCAATATATGAACTAGCTGTCACAGATACAAATATGCAAGTGTATTGCTTGTTAGAAGTTTATCACACAACTTTATCTGCTACCCAGGCATGTATTCATAGAGGTTATGTATTATAGGGATATATTCTATTGACCATCTGCTAGAGAATTACACTGACGGGATCAGTTGGCTTGTCTCTTGCGCAATCCGGGCCAAGGGAAATGATGCTGGCGTGCGACAAAGCCAACTCGACTCGGAGGCTTGGACTGGACGCTGGTCCAGAGTCTGGACGGAGCCGACTCCGTTCATGACGCCGCTTACGCAAAACTGGATGGGAGGATCGATATCGAGGGACAGCACAGGACAAATTTCAGCTTCCTGCCAAGCTGCGTCCCTGCATTCTCTCCCACAGTCTATTAGCCATAGAGTATCACCGCCCAGCATCTTCCAATAGGCCACCAGGGTGGAGTATCCCAGGTGGTTGCTGGGGAGACGCATGCGGTGGAGGACCCAGAAAGGAAAGCGCAACCCAGGACGGATTATTTGACTCACCCAACGTATCCAGTGGGTGCTACAGTATACACTCATCCGTGTCTTATCACTACGGAACTGTCCTCATAGTGTAGAGAGAGCGCCAGATTGACTCCCAATTCCTGTAATGATGGACAGGCCTGTTTTCCGGTGGAGAATTTTCATCTTGCTCTGGGCAGTCTGGACACTCTTGGGAAGAGTACAGATAAAGATGAAAGAGTCTGGACAGTATGCTGTGCTAAATATGATTTTCAGGTCAAGTCGACTTCCGCCTTTCAGGATCGCACCCAATACAGTAAATATCAGATACTTAAGTATGTATTTTGTACTGTATTCAGCGCATCTATTATATTAATATCTGTTGGATTAGGATCAACGCGTTTCCGTCCGAAGCCTTTTTTTCTAACTTTTTAGTCTCTCTCTCTCTTGCCTGTACACTAGTCTCCAAACTGCTGGGCCAGCCACCCATCGGATGTGAAATCACTCTTCGATAAATTCATCACCAGTTCCTCTTGCTGAGGAACTGGGAAACCGGCAGAGACGACCGTACAGTAAATAAACTGCAACCGCTGTTCCTCTATGGCATGACCGAAAGTACAGTACTACATGTACTGGACTCTTGGAATTTGTGACATTACATACGTGTCACTCTTTCGAGGTGGCAATCCACATCTACTGGATCTCCGTCAACATGGATCAACGCTTCGCGACGCGCTGTGCGCAACTGGACCCGCTTCATGCGTTGCGCTTCCGCCCGTCGCTTTCCTGGCGCGTCCACGACGCGCTCTTCTGCTTCTGGCGCCTAACTCGACGCGAGAGGCGCGCACTGGCCGTGGCTGTTCCCCGCTTCTCCATCCAACACGAAGTCTCTTCGCGGAGCATCCACGCCTGTCTCGACTGGAATGGGTTCCTCGCGACTCTCGTGTCAATTGTTGAAGAGGAAGACGATCCAGCGCAACAGATCCACGTCGCATGGGTGCTCGCACTGCACGCCGAAGTCGCCTTTGATGAGCTACTACTCTCGCACTTAAGCGAGACCGACAGGAGACTCTCGACGGATGCCACAGTCGTGCACGGTGCGACCGTGCGGAGGCTGCTCGCGCATCTCGAGGTCCGCAATGGAGAGTTCTACGTGGCGTTTGTCGTGCTGATAACAGTGCTCGAGAAGACGCTGTACGATCTGTACCACGACCACCAGCAACCTGAAGAGACTGAGACCAAGGCCAAGAACATGATCCTCCGCGATCTGCTCCACTCGAGCGTCCTCCAGACAGCACTGCCGGTGGGCATGATGGCGCTGCTCAAGATCCTCTTCCTGCCATCCGGACTGAATCTCAGAAATCTCGTGTGGCACGGCTTCCTGGCACCGGCGCAGTTCCCGCGTTGCTTTGCGTGCCTCACGGCAATACTACTGCTGGAGCTGCCACGGTTCTTCCGTGCTACGCCGCCAGCGGCCACGCCGTCTAAAATGTTCCAGCTGCACGCGTTCGACGACCGGTTTTTGATGCCGGCAGAGCTCAAGCACGAGCTAGTTACACTCCAGCAGACCAGTGGTCTCCGGAGACTGCTCCAACCAGGTCTGGAATCCAGTGGCTTCATTCCACGTGGACGACACGGGCTCGTCCAGCGAGCCGTTGACAGACTCGTGGACCATCACGATGAGCTGTACTTCCTATGTGCACTGCTGCCTGTGCTCGAGCACGCGATCCGCATCCAGTTCGTGCGCTCCAATGCTAAGCAGCACGGACTTGCTCTGGACGACTTCTGCGTCGCGCAGATCGACCAGTACTACTCGACACTGGACGGCTTTGGCCAGCGCGACAAGCACCAGGTGCTGCTCTACTCTGAAATCGCCGGCGAAACCAAGGTCCTGAACGCACTGTATCAAACGTTGCCCCGAGGAGCGATGGCCGTGTGTCTGGACCTGTTTATGATGGCCGGTGGACCGAACGTGCGTGCCAAGCTGTGCCATGGCGAGGCCGATCTCTCGACGCTCTTGAGCAGAAGCCGGACGGAACCTAGCGCCGTGTCTGTGATCAGCCAGCTCGTGCTGCTGACGTGGGTCTCACTCTGCCGTGCATTCGACGTTGAGCGAATGTACAGCGAGGATCCCACGCGACCACGGTTCGCGGATCCTGACCCAGTGATAACAGCGTTCGAAGAGTCCATGGGCAGTTCGTTCCACCCGTTTTTCCAGCTGCAGCGCCTGGCCGCAGCCTGTGAAACCAGACTCGAGAATTTCCGTTTGCTTGCCCCGCGATGGGCGAATGCTCGAATCACGGATCTCGAGACGGAAGCCGACGCAGACCAGCTCTCGAGAATCGAGTTCCTCTCCCGTGGTGACATGGACGTCATGATGAGCATTACGGGCAAGCGCTCACGCATTCGCGAGTGTGCGTGCTTCTTGGACCGGGTGGGTAGAGCCCCTGCTACGCCGGTCAAAAAGCCCAAGACGTTTGTCGAGTGCCTCGTCGCGCTAGACACTAAACTCGGTGCTTTGATGGAAAAACTCAGCCGGCACAACGAATCTGCACACGAGCCTTCCGAGGGTTCTGCTGATCCGCAAGCACAGCGATGGCTCCTCGCGTTGAGCGACGCTGATGGGCTCAGCGTGTCAGCCTGCATGATGGAGATTCTTGCGTCGATCGACCGGTCGCTAGCCTCGTTCGAGGGGAGAATCACGATGTTGGCGGCGATCATCCAGGACGGCTCAGCGCGCACGAGCCAGCGCCGCGCGTTCCTCGCCAACGCGGCCTTGCTGCCCGTATTTGAGGAGCTCCAGCGCCTGGCGTTCGGTCTCGTGGCCCATCAACTCTCCCACTTAGAGACCATCGCACGGTGCCGAGCGACGGCAGGAGTAGAAGGCTTTAGTGGCCTAGTGGTGTTATGTCCAGAGGCGCGAAATTTTGAGCTGCTGCAACGCAAGCTGTTGCAGTTTATCACGGCGTTTGAAGGCTGCACGGGCAGCGCCGAGAGTGCACAGAAAAGCAGCGAAAAGGCGCTGCAACTCGCGCTTCAGTTCGTAGAGTCCAAGGCCATGCGGGCGGCTCTTGCGTGAAGATTCAGAGGTGACGGAATAGTCTTTCAGTGTCCGTATCTGAGACCGTCGATATCTCAGTTGATCGGATCCACTGAAATAGAAGAGCTCCTAGTCCCACGCAATCCTTGCAGTTTGCCCAGTGGATCCTTCTGCCCGTTCGTCCGTCTCACTTTCCAGTTTGCGGATTTCTCCAAAAGGGATACACACACGATACCATGGCGTGCTTCCCTTCACTCACGCTCACGTACTTTGATTTCACGGGCCGCGCCGAAGCCATCCGCAAGACGCTCGCACTGGGCGGCGTTCCGTTTGTCGACCAGCGCGTCTCGTTTGCCGAGTTTACCGAGCTCAAGAGCTCCTTTCCGTTTGGCAAGATGCCCGTGCTCGAGGTCAACGGGGAGATCTACGCCGAGACGCAGGGCCTGTTGCGGTATGTGGCGCAACTCGCGGGGCTGTACCCGCCCCCGCAGGAACCCCTTGCTGCCACGCTCGTGGACGAAGTGCTCTCCACATTTGAAGACTTTTTCGACCGCCTGCTCGCGCCGAGTTTCGACGAGAAAGACCCCGCTATCGTCCAGAAGATGAGAGAGCGCGCGCTCGCCGGTCCGCTGCCCACGGCACTGCAATTGATGGATACTCGGCTCGGAGAGATCGCTGCGAATCCATACTTCGCCGGTGCGAAAGGCCACGTATTCGTCCATGAAGTGCTCGTGTGGGACTATGTCGTCTTCCTCCGCTCGGGGCTGATCTACCATATCCCGACGACACTTGTTGATGGCTACAAAACCATGGTCGCGATCCACGACAAGGTCGTGGCCACAGCCAATGCCTCAGTCCAGCCACTACGGTCTGTAGAGCAGCCAGCGGTCTCCAATGTCACCGCGTCGCATCCGCCAACAGCAGACAGATTGCAGCTCTCGTACTTTGGCGTGGTCGGCCGCGGCGAACACATTCGTCTTGCTCTCCACATCGGTGGTCTCGACTTTGAGGACGAGCGACTCACACAGGAGGCATTTGAATCGCGAAAGCACTTGTTTCCGAACCGCCAAGTGCCCGTCTTGTCACGAGGCGGCTGCGTGTTAGCAGCGCAGTCGTTTGCGCTACTGCGGTACGCCGGACGGCTTGCAGGCTTGTATCCGACCTCGGATCTGCTCACGGCACTGAAGATCGATGAGATCATTGGCCATATCAACGAGCTCGACACGGTGTTGTACCATTGTCTCCACGAACAAGACGCCGAGAAGAAGCGCGTCTCGTTTGCTGCGATACTGAACACGACGATCCCCGAGTCGCTGGGCAAACTGAACGGTCGGGTCAAGCACTGGAAGCTCACGTGTGAAAGCCTTGAAGGGATCTACGCAGTCGGTGGGGAGACCTTGACCATCGCCGACTTGGCCATCTACAATCTCCTTCTGGATCTCAAGACGACCATCCTGCGCGAGAGCGACCTGACGCTGTACGAGCAGCTCCTGCAAGCGTACGACGCCGTCGCGACTCACCCGCGCGTGGTCGACTGGTACAAGACTCGAGAGCCGAACAAGACCGCGTAAGAGAGAGAGAAAGGATTGTTTATTGCTTACGCTCTTCTATCGAAACGCAACGAACATCTATGATGCTGTACTGGACTGGGAGGAACATTGCAATGGAGCTCGGTTTAGTAAAAGGCTGTGGCGCGTCGCATCTCCATCGCCTTTTGCCACGACTGCGTTCGCTGAAGTTTCGGGGGCGACGTCGAGAGCACGGTCGGGAATGTTCGTTGCTTTACTGGCGACACGAATCCCTGCGGCACGACGAGCCACGGCGACGTCTGGAGATCGTCAAACTCGGCGTCGTCTTCCGAGTCGCCATCGTCGTCGTCATAATCGTTGGTGCCGCCGACAGGGATGTAGATATGGACAGGCGCTGTCGAGACGATGTCATAGCTGGGGTTTCGGCTGCGGCTGCGCCAGCGCTGCGAGTGGGAGACGGGGACAATCGTGGCCATGGTGAGGATTTCGTTGAGCGCTTGACGGATCAAGTGTTGGAATGAAGGACCCCCTAGAGGCACTTGAACCAGCCCAGTGGCACACAAAGATGAACTGAAACGCCTCTACAATTGAAGCAAGGACGCTGTTGGCAGGTTCTGGCCAGAGAGACACCGGCCATGTGCTCTTGTCAGGTGCGATCACAAGAGGAGAGCACAAGAGGAACCACGAGCGGCTTGGCTGACGACCTCTGCCGGCTGGTGCTCGGTTGCGCAGTACGCCAGTCGACAGCTATTTTCTCTTGGTTCACAGGGAAAACCCATATGGATACCGACATGGGTTTATGTCAGAAGTCCACACCAACATGGATGGGGGCACATTCACGGGGTCAGTATATCCATGCATGAGTGTCCACATGGTGTGGTAGGGGGAGAAAGCCCTAACAGCTTGCTGACGATCGGTTCAGTGCCACACCAGGTTCGAGACCATCACTCCCATCTGATCCGTTCGTCTCAGTTGCATGGACCATCATTCTCAATCTTCCAGGTCATGACGATTCTTTGCCCTGCAAGCAAGGCAATTTGGACAGCGGCGAGGTTTCTGGCGCATCCAACAGACGTCGCTTCACGCTCCCTTTCCAACGTCAACACCAACACCAGCGCTAGCGGCACCAGCACCACGCCCACTTCCGCTCAGAATAAACTACACTTTCCAGCGATTAGATCTGCATCAGAAGTACCGGTACGCATTATTGTGACCAGTGACCCGCTCTGAAGGAATTGATTCCCTTGCATAGACAGGTTTTACTGTATGGGGTATCGTGTGCCATCTCATCTCTCTCTCTCTCTCTCTTTCTCTCTTCACTATCACTTCGGGGTATTATTCTAGCTCTGCTTCCTACGCTACCATTTGCTAAGCTATACGACTCAGCTGCTGCTTCTCCTCTTCTCGGGCGTTTCAAACTATTACTATTGCTACTGGTACTAAAAATTCTCGGCTAACTCAGCTAGCCACTATCGTCTGCGTACGCTACACTTCCAACTCCTAAACGTCTATCACTATATAATCACTAGCGGTGGGAAACAGCAGCGAACCTAACTACTATGTCGTCGTGTCTCGATCGCCTCGTCCCGTTCACAAAAACGCAATGTCCGCGCGTTGCGTAGGCGACGTGAGCTCCTCGTACGAACTCTGCTTGACGATGAGCCGCGGCAGGTCCGACACGTGGATAATACTGCGCTTGGCGGCCTGAGACTCGCGCTTGAGGCGGCGCTTGTACTTGACACGCATTGCAAGCACGCCGAGCACGAGAAGGCACGTGCAGGCGAGCACCAGCAGAATGATCAGCACGGGACTCGTCGCCTGGGCGCCATCACCCGAGCGTGTCGTGACCTGGCGAACGACGCCCGCCTCGTTGGTCGGCACCGCGCTTGTCGTCGATGGCGTGGGGGACGGCGTCTCAGGAGTTGGCGCAATCACGGCGGCTTCGTTGGAACCGCGGAGGCTGGGCGCACTAGACTGAGTTGGCGTTGGTGTGGGCGTGGGTGCTGTCGACGTCGGTGGTGGCGTGGTTGTAGGCACAGGCGTCGTCACGACCGAACTGGGACTCGGCGCTGGCGTCGGTGTCTGCGTGTTCTGCGTCACTAACCCGGCGTCGCGGTTCTCATTTTGTGTCTGGTCGATGAAATCCGCCTCCGAGTCGGCCGCGCGGTCTTTGGAAAACTGAAACTTGCTCTCAACGCAGCCGCCGCCAGCGAGCGAGATGGTCTCTTCCAGTACTTCGCCATTGACGCTCGTGAGCGTGACCTTGAGCGCCGCAAGATCCGTCTGCGACGCGCTCTTGCCGTCTTTCAAGAAGTAGTAGGCCGAGTCGACCATTGTGGTGTCCTGGCCGTTTACTTGCAGATTCTTGACGCCAACGAGAAAGTTGGTCGGCTGGATCGCGGTCCAGAACGGGTTGCTGCCGTCCTTGAGGCAGTACTGGATCTTGCCACGCACGGGGCAGTCGACAAACTTCCACTGGATCTTGACGCGGTCGCTTTGAAGGCCCGTGATGCTCTCGAATACTGTAGGTGACAAGTCCAGATCACCACGTACACACTCGGGACACTGGTCGACAATGTGGACGATCTCGCTTTGCTGCTTGGCGCCGGCACACTTGGTCGGGTCGGCGCAAGAGACCAGCGCGCAGCGGCCGCAGTTCGTCGTGGTCTTGAACTGTGGCTTATTGAGCGCCGCATACTTGGTCTTGGCCTCTTCGGGGAATGACATGAAGTTGCAGTTGCCGTCGGTCGGATAGCTCAGTGTGTACTGCGTGCCCTCGCCGGCAAAGTATCCTGGAGGCGTCGATGACTGCGCCGTGGCCAGTGATTCACCCAGGAGCACGATAACGAGAACTAGTGGAACCATGGCGATCCGTAGGCAAGTACTCAGCATGGTGGGGGGCTGGCTGGTGAGGGGTCGGCGAGAAATAACGGAATGGTCGATCTACGCGACCACAGAATCGATGGGTCGCCGCTGCCATTGGCTTTATCGCCCACCCAGTCAGCCCCCGTCTGGTCTGTCACCATATGGGCACGAGGAGATATGGTACGTCCATCTGTGTTTGCACATATCAACCCTCAAGTCGAATTCCTGGATCAGCAGATGCATCAGCATTTCAAATGGGCAGACGGCCAGCATGATACAGCGGCGTGTGACGCGCCAGTCTCAAGCCTCACGGTGGGATCGTGGCTCCTCCGCGAGCCATACGTGCGAGTGGCGTGCGCGCGTGCGAGCGCCGGGACAGCAACCTACTTGTGGGCACTGAATCAATAATTGATGGATTCCCGCTGAGTTGAACTCGAGAGGAGTGATGGTCACACCTGTCGTGTGACGAGTCATGTGAGACTTTCGAGGGAAATATGGAAACATTCGCGCAACCTTCCACATCGCGATCTTGGGATCCGAGGCAGACATGACGTCAGAAGTCTCGGATTGCGTACTGTACCTACAGTATCGTGTAGAGTATACTGTACCGCGTACAGTGTTTGGATCCGTCTGATCCTTTGGATCCACCAGTCGACGCACGCCAGGTGAGGCGGTTGGCGCACGTATGACACTGCGAGCAAACGCGGAGATTCCGAACCTGGAGCCCGGACTTAAAAACTCGAGAGTCAAGGATTCGAGGGTACAAGTGGAAAGACTCTTTGACCATCCCTGAAGCGCTTGACTGGTCATTCCAGAACAAGTGGTAAGATGTGGCTGAAGCGACGGCTTGGCATAAGTTCGGATATCAAGATGCGTGTACTAGGTCGTGTAGTATGGGTATGAGTGTGTGCGGAACGCATTCCGCAGCGAACACAGCACACAGAATCAAGAACCCCACTGGTCCTGTGTCTATATGGAACAGATGTCGAGTTGTCACAAGTGACACGAGGCGGGCCTCCCTAGTTCAGTGTCAACTACGCAACATTCGAACAAAAGAAAGAACCCTCCCGTTTTGAGGGGCTCGTAAAGGACAGGACAAGCTCCTCCGCCCAAGACTTCGATCTTCGTCCTGGTCTGTTCAGACCGGCGCCGACCACCCAAGCGCCGCCGTCCACAGTCCGCAGTGTT
Source organism: Pythium phragmitis (assembly GCA_023335925.1). NCBI lineage: Eukaryota > Oomycota > Peronosporomycetes > Pythiales > Pythiaceae > Pythium > Pythium phragmitis. The sequence goes on along the minus strand of JAADVZ010000010.1, from coordinate 95,502 downwards.
GTGTCCCGTACAGCGTGAGGAGCTGCCACGCACGCAAGTGGATCCCACGAGACATGGACCCTCACCCACAGTGCGAAATAAACTGTACATTCAAGGCTGATGGTGGCTGAATACTAAAATTCATCACAGCACATGATGCAAACATAGTCACAAGGTGCTCTGTGCTGTACTCGGTCTCCGCAACGGGTGGGACTCCATCCGTCAGGACGGAGCAAAAAAAAGAGGATCCCAGCAGCGTAGAGCTCCTCTCTTCAGGTCACCAAGTAAAGTTTCATGTGGTGATACGTGTACAGCCGAAGGGAGGCGGTGGTCCACACGCCGCACCACACAACACGAGCGACTCAGGAAATCCAGTGCATCGCCTCCGCTTCAACGTTTTGACAAAGGACCCCACAGCGGGAAGACTCACGATTGGCCGGGAGCCGTCAGTCGCACCCGCATTCATGTCAAGGATCGTGGACAGGCAGTGACGTCTGCGCCCTTTCGTTTGGACATCCATAATTTGTCGAAGATCGGCAGCATCCGACCACAGAAATTTTCTGAACCATTGCCCGACTGGCTCGTCTGTGCACAGCTCGTGTTCGACACACATTCTCGCATGCATCAAAACAAGGTGAGACCAACCCGGGAAACCAGAAATGATACAAGCTTCAGTCCTTCGTCATATCAGCACTACTCACCCCCGTCAGGACGGATGCCATTGCGTCTGCGGTGGTCACAGCGATCTCCTCACCACCGAATTTTCCGCTCGGCTTAACGAGCAGCGTCGGTAGCATCGCGACAAACTGACTGGCGCTCACCATCATCGCATCGTGAGTGAGGATCTGGTCCATCGAGAGCCCTGTCGCGACGGTCAGTAATCGGTTGATCTCTTGCACAGGCTTGGCTGGATCACACCGCTGGAGAGATTCGCGGAGCACGCGAACAGCGACCATGCTGCTGGCTGGCTGGGATCCTTCTTCGTGAGTCATTCCGCCTGGTGTCTTCTCGATGCATTCTTGAGATACGTTGTGCTGCAAGTGCCGGCGAAACTCCAGCAAGTCGTCCATGTACTGTACACGCAAGCACTCGACAAACTGTGACTTGGCGCGCGGTTTCCCCAGGCGCGAGTTGCGACGGCTCGCGTGCTCATCGCCCATCTGAAGAAGCGACGCAAAATCCACCAACCCGTAGCCTCTCAAATCGACTAGCAGTGCGCGGTGCAAGCGGCTCAGCTGCCCGTCGTTCTTCCACGGATAAAGACGCCGCAGCGTTTGCACAACGTCGGCGAGTGGAAGCCCCGGGCGTTGGCTGGTCGTCTTTTGCTCTCGCTGCATGGACGCGAGTGCGTCGTGAAGAGCAGCCAGTTCTTTAGTGAGGTCGCCGCGGCAATCGTCCGGTAGCTCGTTGTTTAGAATCAGCTGGAACAATCGACACTCACTCGATCCGGCCGCGAATCGCTCAAGAGCCGCCACGACGTTGTACGCGCATTCGACCTGGTCGTGCCGATTTGATGGGAAGCACCGCTGGAGATATAGCGTGAACGTCTTTGCGAGCCGGACGCTGGACCCACTGACTGAGGATGGATGGCCGTTCTGTCGTTTGGCCTTGCCCTCAAGGTCATCCTTGTAGGCCCACACCTTGGCGATGAGGAGCTCAGTGCGCCTGCGATCGTAGTACAGATTTCGGACGACACCAGTGTACTGCAAATATTCGGGCACGTCGGCGTCAGTGCCCTGAGTCGGGATCAGATCCGTGGAGGAAACGAGCGGCGTCAGCACAAGCGAACCGGCCGTGGCGAACGAGACTTGCTCGGCCTTTTCCGTGAGGAACGTCGGCGATGAGGAAGATCCACGATATGTGAGCTGGTGCGTCGTCTGGTGGAAGAGCGTGATCTGTTTGGTCAATGCTATCGCCACGCGTTCGATTCCGAAGACTAAGTCGGTCGCTGGAATGCCACTGAGGGAGATTGACAGCATTCGTTCGGGCTGCATTTTTGACGGCGACGCAGAGATACTCGAGGTCGTTCGAGCCAGTGGAACTTGCGTCGGTAACGATGTGTCGGAACCGAGACTCTGGGCGTGGAGCATCTCGAGCAGCTGCAGTTTCGTGCTTGCCGCGCCGTTCTGTTCTAGCACACTGAGTAGCAGTCGATGGAGTACCTGACCACTCGAGATAGACCCACTCTCAGATTCTGGTGAGGCATTCTGATGCGCCACCGCTGCCGTGAGCTTGATGTGCATATCCTGCAGATCGCGTGTCAGCAATGCGATTGTGGCCTTGTCAGCCGCGACGTGGACGCCGCCGACTTTTTCTTCCAGCGCCGCGACCGTCTTCTTGAGCTCGGCGATCTCGTCGCATGCGCGATGATACTTGATGGTCATTTGCTGAAGTGCCATGCCTTCTTCACGCGACCGCTCATGGATATGACGCAGCGTGTCGTCGTGGCGCTTCATGCCGTTCACGAGCGAGTGATTGGACAAGTGCATCTCTTCGTACCGCCTTTCTAGCGTGCGGAGCTGCTCGTGGACGCGCATATTCTCGTCTTTGAGATGGGCATTTTCGGCCGCACACGCAGTCAGTGTGGCTTGCGTTTGCCGGAGCATACGCTTGAGCGTCTTGTGGTGGCGCTTGGTCTCAAGCTGGTGCAAGCTCAGTTGATGGAGACACTGTGTCTCGAGTGACTGCAGCTCGCCGTGGAGTTGCGGCACGAGCTGGCATTGAGTGAGCAAGTGGCGGATCGCTGTCTCGTATTCGGCCTGGATCTGCGCCAGCAACGGCGCATACACACTGAACGACTCGATCACGCGGCCAAAGAGTTCACGGTAGATTTGAAGGCGCTGGAGATTAGGGAGCGCGGCCCCCGAGCTCAACTCCGGGTCATCACTGGACAGACCCAACGCCTGGAGTTCCGACTTGGCAAACGCGTAGAGCTGCTGAAGTAAAACGGGCGTGGACTTGGAGTCGTCCACTAGTTTATGGCGCGCGTGGGAGGTGCGCACGCGCGGCGACAACGGTGACTTTGCCGGTGATTCCAGCGCATCTCGCTTCGATTCGCGAGTGGGTCCGTTCCATTTCAGCGCCGTCGAGCTCGTCGTGAGCGGCCAATTGTCGAGCTGCGCGATAGGATAATCACGATCGAGTTGCAACGGGAATGCCAGCGGACGCAGCGTGTTCCGAGCGATCCGTGGGGAGACGACGCCGGGACTGGAACTCGGGATCAACGGTGGAAGCGCGGTGGGTGAGTGGATCATCTCGTCTGTCGATGGAGACTGAGGTGGCCATGGCGGACTGGCCACGGCCGCGAGAGTCGGTGACAGCTTGGTGCGAGGGCTCTTGAGGGACGGGGCATAGTGACCAGCAGGTATCTGGATGGAGCCTCGTGGCGATCTCGAATCCATTGTTCAGTCAATCTTGCGTACAACGGGCAGAGAAAGGTGAGACGGTTGAGGACCTGCGACCCGCAAACAAAACGTCAGCAGTGTGCCTAGAGATAGAAACGCCAACAATGGGCGTCGGTTCACGGGCTCTCCATTTCTTGAATAGGGCGATTGCTATGAAAACACTGGATATCGGTACACCTACAGACATGCACATGCAGGATTACGTACACGAAGAGACCGTCCGCGGAGGTATTAGTCGCTGGGAAAGCCGGTATCTCCAATCGTGCACGTGATGCAGCCTTCCGCGACAGTACATTCTCCACTTTCCTCACGAGTTCACGGACTCACTTGATCGCATCATCAGAGGTGCCTCGATCGAGATTGTCTCGCGACTCCATGGTTACGCTGGTCGATTCCGCATTCTCGTCATTGGCTGCAAGGGATGTCCGAGCCAGTCGCCTCTTTCCCTTCTCCACCTTCTTTGCCTCCGACTTCCTTTCAAGCCTCACCTCAAGTGACGCATGACCTGATGGTGCTGCTTCTCCCTTTTTTGCCGCCTTCTTGCGTCGGTGCTTTTCCTTCTTTTTGGCGACATACTTGGTGTACGCGGCCTTCATCTCGGCGACACCCGGTCTGGTCTCGTCGAGCCAGAGAGATTTGCTCACGGATCGATCTTGCCTGTGCTGGAGCACACCGGCATTCGCACTCGGCAACGGAAGCGGCTGTCCGCAGTCAGGGAACCGCTCATACAGCTGCGTCTCGACGTACTCGATGCTTTTATCGTAGCCGACGACAACACTCAGCCCCAGCAGGTCCACGCAAAAGCCGCGGTACCACCACCCTGGGTGACGCTTGCGGTCGAGCTTGACGAAAAACCTGGGGCCAAACTGCTCGAAGCACAGGCGAATGATCTCCTCAAACTTGGTCGCGGCGTGGCGCTGGCGCGTGCGGCGAACGCCGTTCTCGCCCTGGTCGCGATCGCCCGAGGTCAGCGGGACCCAGAACTGGCGCTCCCACACGACGCGCCCATAGCGTGCCCAGAAGGTCCGCAAGCGCCGCGCCAAGTCGGGATATGCTGCCTCGTCAAACGGCAGTGGCAGCGTCGGCGTAAACACCTTGGTCCACGGCTCGTACTTTTGAAATGTCGCAACCGCGCGCGCGAGGCGAGTCTTTATAGTGAGTAGGCCCTCGCTCGGATAGGTGAAGTTCGGCGTGAGCGACAGTGTGTATAGCTCGTCCCTGTCGTGGGCACTGTCTTCATTCTCCCGACCCGTCTCACTGTTTTCCTCATTCAACGTACGGGCGTCGTCTTCTTGTTCCGTGTCGTGTTCACGACGCCGCCGTTTCTTTCCAATCGGTTGGATCATCTGCTTGCCCGTCGGCGCGCGGCATCTCGGTGTCGTGACGTCCACCACGGGCGGCGGCGGCATCTGCATCGACTCTGCGCTTGTAAACGGGATGCCATCGGACGACGCGGCCAGCGCGTTGTCTATGTGCGGCGCCGCGACCGGCATGACGCTCACAAAGCCGTAGCCCCTGTCGACGAAATCGCACAGCGCGGTGTCATAACCCTGGCAAAACTCGACGAAAAACTGCATGAGCAGCGACGCGCGCGCCATGCGGAGCCTGGTCACGAGGAAGGTGAACACGGATGCGCTGACCCCGGACCGCGCAAACGACCGCGACTGCAGCAGCAACCGCTGCGCCTCGAGGAGATCGCTGCTGTCTGCATCGAACGGACCAACGCAGATCATCGTCGAGCACTGAGCAATGTACTCGCGCACTGTCGTCTCACAGTGGCAAAAGTACTCGGCCATCATGCGCCGCAGCAGCTCCATGTTTTGCGTGAACACGCGCTTCTCGAGAAACTGCGTGAACACGTCAACGAGCGCGTAGTTGGCCGCGGTGCCCACGGGATCGAGGGCCAATCCCCAGACTTCGTAGCCGTCGCTCGTGACGATCGCCACGCGCTCTGGTGAGGGCCTGGGCTTCAGCGGTCGAAGCGGAGCCTGCATGGCTTGTGGCTCGAGAAAATGGAACTTTGATGCAGGGGATGTGAGACCAAGCGAATCAAACGCAACGTTAGCCTTCGTCTCACCTTCTTTTGCTCCAGATAGGTTTATATCACCGACTATTGGAAATACTGACTTTCTTGAAAGTGGCCGCAAGAATCGAGTCGCCAGCAAACATTTTTACACTGTCCAAGTTGATAACAGTACCGTAGCATACTTTTCCGTAAGAAAGACCGCACCAGATTAAAAGTCCTCTCACTTTGGTGACACCTGACTATACAATTTTGCATACCGGTATACATGCATATAATGTCACCAACAGCTACCAATCAGGGGCGTCTATTCAATTAAAGCTTGGTCTTTTGTTTAACCTTGGTTTGTTCGTGAGGACACTGGTCCTGGCCTGCACCAGTACAGTCGGTTTCGCGATCAGGAGCACCCCTGATTAAAGTATATTGAGCGGTAATGCATTTTAAGACTACTTTAACATGCAAAGTGTATGCAGCATTAAAGATGATTTTACTTATTTATAAAGGTGTTGTCTTGTCTGATTGCTCCTAATGGCGAAGCAGACTGTATATGTATCGCGACAACTGTTAAAGTGCAACAATGGCAATATGTGGGCGCACTCAACAATCAGCCGCAACATCAACCCAAAGGCACACACTCATCAGACAATTATCAGCTAATCGGATATGCATTTAGGTCCGTTTTATTGGTTGAAATCGGCATTTTGGCCAGAATAATCCATCAATCAGTCGACGTGATCTTGTGGTCATTGTTGATCTCGTGAGCTCTTCAAAATCATCTTGTTGGTTGGCACAAGACCTCCTCGTCGGCGCCGCCGCTCATTTCTGTTTTCTCCTTTCGCCGGCGCACCCCTCTGTTCCCGCCCCCCCCCTCTCGCCACCATGAGTTTCTGGCAGCAGATCTCGCCTAACGTCAAGACCGCCTACGTCGTGACCTTCTTCCTTTGGGCCGGGCGCTCCATTCTCTTCCAGCAGATCGTCGCGGGCTATGTCTTCGTTCTCACGCAGTCCAACAAGCCCGTGGGCGTCGTCAAAGGCATCCAGGGCATTTCGCAGCTTGTCTTCTCGTTGCCCGCCGGCTACTTTGCCGACAAGACACGGCGCGACACGATCCTCACAATCTCGGCCTTCATGGGGCTCGCCGCCGCCGCGCTCACGTTCGTCGCTGTCGACGTGACGTCGCTCACGCTCTTGTACGTGGTCTTTGGACTCTGGGGCATGTTTTCGGCCTTCCAGAACCCGGCACTGGAAGCACTTTTCGCCGACTCGATTCCCCATGGCCAGCGCTCGTTCCCGTTCATGATCAAGTACAACATTGGCAATCTCGCCATGGTGCTGGGCCCGCTCATCTCGGTGTTCCTCTTTCTCTACTTTGGCGACGTCTGGCGGATCCACGAGCTCACGGCTGTCCTCAAGTTTGGCACGCTTCTCATGGCCATCACGGCCGTGCTGCTGTTCCGCTTTAACGACGACTACGCACTCGAGAACGAGTTCGAGGCAACCGTAACCACGACCACGACCGACCAAAACGATAGTACGATCGAATTGGGGCAACCTGCGCGGCGCCGGTCGTTGAGCCGCACGTCGCAGGTCAGCGAGACGCCGCTGTGCACGCCGTCGGTCGTCAACAATGAGATGGAGATCGAGTACGATTACGACGATGAGGCCGTGAACGAGACCGCGCCGCCCTCAGAGAAGACGGCGCTGGTCGTGGAGCACGACCCATTGTCAGCGTCTCCACACAACATCGCGACTTTTTGGTGCTTCAACTCGACGCACATTCCGTACCTCATTTTTGCCTCGGATTTCATCATCAGCAACGGCGCCGGCATGACAATCAACTTTTTCCCGCTCTTCTTCAAGGAAGAGTACGGGCTCACGCCGATCCACGTGACGCTTCTCTTCATGATGCAGCCCATCATTGTCATGATACTTTCCGTGGCCAGCCAGCGCATGTCACGCACACTTGGGCGTATGCCCATTATCGTGGTCACACGATGCTTCTCGCTCATCTGTCTCTTCCTCATGGCGTTTGCGCGGCCGCTCGTGTTCCAGGTCGGACTGTTTCTCATGCGCGGTGGCATGATGCGCTGCTCGCAGCCGCTGCGCCGCTCGATTCTCATGGACCACGTGCCCAAGGACATTCGCGCGCGCTGGAATGCGCTCGAAGGCTTGTCGGTGTTCTCGTGGTCGGGCTCGGCGGTCATCGGCGGCTTTATCATCGACAGTTACGGCTACCGCGTCTGCTTCATGATCACGTCGGCCGTCTACGTTGTCGGTATGTCGATTGAGCTCATTTTGCTTCCGCTCACCAAGCACTCCGTCGAACGATTTGATGGCGAGTAGAGCGAGTGCGAGAGACCAACATACATCAATTCATACTACATACCCATATCATTTTCTGCAATCTAGTTGAGATATCTCAGCCAATCAGACTCAGTCAGGCGGTATTATCCACCAATTACGAGAGGGCGTCTGTTCACCCGATCATTTCTTCAACCACTAGGCCGGCTCGCCATGGGGAACGCGCTGACGGAAGGAGTTGAGCGCATCGTGGTCGAGGATGATTCGCCACTAAAGGTGCATGAATCGTGTAATCGGATTCCGTAATTTAATATCTAACTTGCTTCGAATGGCGTACGTAGGATTACAAGAATGGTGTGAGCGACTGGGGCCATGTCCCGTAACGCCGTCCATCTTTTCGGATAGCACTGAGGAGCTATCGCATATTGTAGCCTCAGCTAAAGACTATGCGGTCGCCAAAAGGAATTTCGACACGCTCCAGGAGGCCATGGGTGACAAAATGACGGTCACGGACGAGGAATTCGACGAGATCTTTTCCCTTATCTGCCAAGATTCGGCCGAGCATTTCAAGCTCTTTGATCACTGGGAGCTGGGCAAGGTACACACTCTGCATCTAGTGATTCGCGCGGGTGGAAATTACACGTACGATGTGAGTCAGGTCGACGTCATGGAGGTCTTTGCCGTCATCATCGTCTACTGCAAGTGCCCCATGGAAGACAAGATCGCGCTGCTCTTTGACCTGTCCGTTTTTCATCCGCCCCACCCATTATCTGCACTTACTGACTTAATACTACAGCTTTGATTTCGACAATTCCAAGGAGATTTCCGAGAGCGAGCTCGTGCTGTTGATGCTGTGTACGACGCGAGGGCTCTGCAAGGTTGTCGGACTCGACCGTCCAGACACAGAGCAGCTCGAGGCGCTCGCACAGGCCGCGTTTGCGTCCAGCGACTGCGACCACAGTGGGCAAATATCACTTGACGAATTTTCTCAGTGGGCGCTGCACGAGCCGAGCCTCATCATGTACCTCAAGCGGTTTGCGTCAGCGCGGCTCATCTACGACAACCAAGTGACGTACGACGCGCACATGAAGAGGCTGTGTGCGGAATTTCTCAGTCATGGCATGTCGATCGTCGACTCGCGCGGCCGCAAGCAGTTCGCATGCCCGCTGGCAAAATGCACTGATATGATCCACACTGCGTTCCCCGTGACACTACCGAACGAGAGCGCGTTCCTCATCGAGACTATGCAAAAGGTCTTGGCCGGTGACTCGATCAGAAGCACGACGGCCAGCCCTCGCACAGTGGACCAGTTCATCACCATCGACGTGTTCTCCATGGTCGTGGGATCCTACGTGGCGTTTATCGTCGCTGACGAGGATCAGCAGCACGTGATCGACTTGAGAGAACTCAAGATTTTGCTCTGGCTCATGCGCGGCAAGGAGCCAGCGGCGTCGCTGGTCACGAGCGTCATGGCGTCGCTCGATAAAGACCAAAATGGCGTGCTGTCTGTGCACGAGTGGGTCTCCTACGCTGTCGTGAGTGATGCGCGCACGGGCTCGTTCAGCCTGGCGACCCAAATCCAGTTGTTGTTTACTTGTGCCGACCACAACGGCGACGCGCTCCTCACGATCCAGGAGCTCATTCTTGGCCTTAAGCCTATCCTGTTGGAGAGTCTGCTCGCTGTCATGGACAGCGACCAGGCGAGGGCCACGCTCGAAAGTGAGATCCACACGGAGAGTGAGGAGCCTCTCCAAGACGAAAGCGAACGGGACGCCACGTCCAAGATGGCGGCAAGACGAGCGTCCCAGTCGAACACGATCCACGCGCTGATCACGGGGCTTGCGAACGAACTGATGGTGACGCTCGACAAGAACCAGAGCCGCCGCATCGAGTGGTTCGAGTTTCGCCAGCAGCTCGACTATCTCGACGCCCGCATCATGGAGACCAAGGAGTACATCCGCGCGTATGTGCTCGACCACCCACAGCAAGCGTAGTTGGCAAGAACGATAGTGATTTGACTCCTCCGTTTGTATTCTCTTTTTCGTCTTTTCTGTTGTGGTGGTGTCCTGTGAGCTGGAAAAAAGTAACTATACAGCATGGTATAATGCAAATCTTCCTACAACAGCCAACGTGGAGCGCAGGGGTGGGGGTGGGGTCCTCCTTACCTCGAGCCAGCCTCTGCCTTCGTTGGTTTGCCGTCTTCTTCCTTCGCCTTGAATTGTGTGCTTCTTCTTCACTGGCTCGTCCTTGGACTCATGGAGCGTCCGGCACCAGCTAGGCCCAGATCTTGAGTAGTGTGTCCCAGCTTCCCGTGCACAGCGCCTGGCCGGCAGGGTTCACGCCGAGACACGACACGCGGTTCTCATGGCCGGCGAGCTGGTAAATGTGCTGGCCCGTGGTGCTGAGCACGTCCCAGCAGTAGCAGTTGTAGTCGTCATAGCCCGCAAAGAGGAACCTCCCGCTCTTGCTGAACGACACGCTCGTGATGCCGCAGAGGATCTTGTCGTTACTGAAGTTATTGAGCTCCCCGTAGGCGCGCAAGTCAAAGAGCCGACACGACGAGTCGTCCGAGCCCGTGCCAAGGGCATTGCCGCTGGGGAAGAAATCCACAGAGTTGATGTCGCTCTCGTGGCCGTGGAACGTGTGCGTGGTCTTGCTCGTGCGAATGTCCCAGACCTTGGCCGTCGAGTCGCACGAGCCGCTGATAAACATGTTGGGGTTGTGCGGGTTAATACTCACCGACATGACGTCGCCGGCGTGCTCGCGGAACGTCGTCTTGACTTCGCCGCTTTCCACGTCCCAGAGAATGCAGTTCGAGTCGCCCGAGCTCGTGACGATCTGCGTCTCGTCGATGAAGCGGCAGCACGACAAGTACCCGTCGTGGGCCGCGAGCTCCTTGGTCGCGCGCATGACTTGGGCCTGCGAGAGGTGGAAAATCGAGCACAAATTGTCGAGCCCGCCGCACGCGACCATGTTGCGCTGCTTCTGCTCAAACGCACAGGTCATGACCCACGAGGACCGCAGCGGAATGGCCTGGATCTTGTTGGTCGTCTGCGCGTTCCAGACAATGAGCTTGCCGTCCTGCGAGGCCGAGACGAGCGACGTCGAGTCGCCGCCCCACTGCATGGCGTAGATCTTGCCAAAGTGGCCCTTGAGCAGGCGGCGGCACTTGGGGGCCGCCGGGATCGGCTTGGCGCCCGCGGACGCGTTAGCCGACTTGAAGCCGCCGTCGGATTTCGCTTCCCGGGTCTTTTCGATCTTCTCCTTGAGCTGCTCGCATTTCTTCTTCAATTCCGCCGCGTCCGCCATGGTGCGAGAGAGGAGATCGCGCGCTGTCGGAGGAGGCGCTCAGAGGAGGGACAGCGGCGCCGTAGAAAGAGAGAGAAGGTGGAGAGTGCGATGCAGCTTGTGAGGCGTCGCGTCGCGTCGTTTCCCAGGGATAGTGTTGGTTTCACATGCTTTTGTTGGCGCGGGCGGGGCGCTCTAATTTGGGGGCGACGCCAACGTTGGTTTCCCCCACGTGCGTTCTTCGAAATTTTCTTCCACGGAATGGAGGTCGAGTTACTGAAGTTGGTTAGACATAGGGCAAGTTGAAGAGGTTCATTATACGGTAATGGAAGAGGTGTTTAATACGGTATTTAATGTCTTTACGGTAAAAAGACTGTCGAATGTGTGAGTGAAAATGTGAGTTGCGTTGTTTGCTTTAATGTACCCTCCACGACTACAACTGCGTGCGACGACGACACTACTATACCGAGATACGATCACCTTCGACCGGTGGCTGCATGTATACTTTTTTCTGGAATAAATAGGTGGAAGCCAACAAACCGCACGTTTAGTTGGCGCGCACCCACGGCCACGCGAACGCCTTGGTCGCACAGGGCTGCACCGACGCCACGGTCTGCGCAAAGTCCTCTTCGGCAATGAGCGACAGCTTCTCGGGGGTCGGCATCATCTCGCGCACGGGCTCTTGCACGGGCGAGGTCTGCATGTAGTCGTCGCGCAGAAAGTCCTCGTCCATCTCGTCGACGGCTTCGTCTTCCGTGGCGTCTTCGTCGCTCACAAAGTCTTCGTACGTGAACCAGCTCGTGAGCGCGGCGGCCGCCGACTCGATCGCGACCGTCGAGAGCGCACTGGCGCTGCGGCCGCGCGTGGTTGGCTCGGGCTCCATGGGCAGGATGGACTCGGGCAGGTCGCGCTTGAGGTACTCCTCCTCTTCGAGGTGCTCGTCCTCGACGTCAAACATGAGCAGGCTCTCGCTCATGTCGGCGCCGATGGTATCGGCAAGCGCGAGCGTCGTGGTCGTCGCTTCGGGCATGAAGAACGCCGTGAACGCATGGACCGCTGCGTCGGTCTCAACCGACGGCAATGGCGACGTTGCGTGGGCAGCACCGTACGGAATCGCCGGGGCGCTGGCGCGGCGACGCATGAAAGAGGCGGTCGTGGTGGTGGCCATGGTGGATTGAGGGTAAGGGCAGAAGTTGATGTTGCAGCGGATATTGCACAATGAGCTCCGCATGCCTGGATGAGCAGCTGAGGAGCTCCATGCCTGCCACGAGGGCGTCTCGGTGCTGCACGTGCTGGCGAGTGGATTGTCGTACCGGCGTACCATGCGGAACCAGGGCTGCAACAGGGATTCACTTGCATAGAGCCCACATGGCACGGTGGCATCAAAGCACGAGCACGTGATATCCAAGCCATGAGAGACGGAACAGACCATCTGGGCGAACCGAAACATCATTCTGTGCAACCAGATGGTGGGCGAGATTAGTGTGCGCCACACGAAAAGTGGATTTTAGTGTGGTACAGTATGCTACCACTTCAATGTTGAAGGGAGATTCAGTGGGGGCGGAAAAGTCGCGGCAAAGGGAAACCATGTCGTCGCATGGCGAAGGAAGCGAGGCGTCGTCGTATGACTCGGACCACTATGGGGACGTCGCGCGTGCGGGCGTCTCCCGCATGTACGTGCTCACGCACTCGGCGCTGTCACCTCTGGATCAACGTGTCGACTACGAAAGCGAACGGACTGCGGACGACGACAACGGTGACACCAAGGCGTCGAGCCTCAACAGCCAACTCACGGGCACACGGCGGCGATATGATGATCTTGAAGCTGATTATAATGGCCAAGACTGTATCGAACATGACCGATTCCAGTTGCTCTATATGAACGGACGCCACTACTTCTACGGCACGGTCCCGCTCCCAGAAGGACTCGGCGACGACCTCTCTGACGAACGAGATGGAAAAGAGAACAGCGAGGATGAAGAAGAGAGAGCAGTCACGCGACGGAAAAGACGCGACTGCGAAAGGCGTAATAGGTCGAGTGCTGCGGGAAACATCACGGTCGAGGACTTGCCGCTGCTGCTGCCGCATTTCCAGCAGCACCAAGACGAGCTGACGTGCATCGACCACGTCAGCCAATTCCGTCAAGAGTTGCGAGACGTCATCTATCAAATGGAGGAAGTGGGCGAGTTCATGGTGGAAGAATTGAGCAAAGACAGGATCATCCAGCAGGTTGAAGAAGGCTCGAAGGAATTCCACTGGATGGTGTCGCCCCAGAACCCAACGTTCTTTGAGCTGCAGACCTATCCACACACAAACGAGTCCTTTGAGGATGCCGGCGTCGTACTCATTGTGCTCAAGATTGTCGTGCGCGGTGTTTTGCTCGATGTGATCTTCCACAAAGACTCGTACTTTATCACCTTGCGAGAAAACGCCGACGAATTGGCGTTTGAAGATACCTTCGTTCCGAACTGTACGTGCATGGTTATGGTAGAGGCAAGGCTATCCAAAATCAGGGCTGACGCCTTTCTGTCCTGGGAACAGTGTCTTGCGTTGGACCGTGCTACCTGGTTCGTCGCTACAGGTAGTCCTTGCATTCATCCATTGGCCATCGCGAAGCGTCAGTCTTTTAACACCGTTGTGGCTCTATCTCAAAACCATGTAGTGACGAAGATTTAAAGCAGCTCTTGCTGTGGTGCTCGTTTCCCCCCGAATCCCAGCTTGCGGTGGAAGGAAAAAGTCACCCACGAGCGTCAAAAGAGTCTGTTGAGCAGCTCCATTTGCCCGCAAAGACAGTCTCCAATGTGCTGAAGGTCGCGCCTGTGAGATCAAACTGTCCCGAGTCGATTCTTGAGGCAAACGACAGTCAGCTGTATTGGTTACTGCCAACTTCTACCCCGAAGAAATCCAGGCATCGAACACCGGCAAGGAAGCGCGAGCAGCTGGATGATGACCAAGACGAAGATACCGATCAAGAGTGTACTGTCGTCTTTCAGTTCAACCAGTACGTGTACAGCGGCTCGTCGAGACTGCGCCACCATGCCATGAACGATCTGGGGAGGCTGAGTAGCCATGTGCTACCAAATTTGAAGGCACAAGCATTCGAATCATTAGTGTATTATGGGTCGCTGGCGAATTCCGCCGACCCGACAGAGCTACCTGCCGCAATTCGATGGGCAGCCCACGTGAGACAACGGTTCGACGAGATCGCTGGCACTTTGATGGAAATTGTGAACGAGTCCCAACAGTGGGTGGAGCGATTCCTCGCTGAAGTCGACGCTGCAGCTCGTTACAGTGCGAGCTCACCGGAAAAAGTGGCTTGGCTCGGATCCCACTTGAGAGGCTGGCTTGAAAATGCCAATGGGACCGAGTACTTTTTCGAGCTGGAGACCAGTGTCACTGCCACGCAACTATGGGGCGTTCGCGTTGAGGAAGAGCGCCAAGAGATGCAATCCAGGGACATCAGCTTGATGCTTTGGAAGGGGATTGTGAACCAGGTCGTCGTCGTGGTCGTGTATCGACGTGGGAGCTTCTACGTTGTTCTACGCGAGCTGAAAGACGTCGCCGACATGCCACGAGACGGGTTGGAATTCTTTGGTTTGTTGCCAGAGCTTGACGGCAAGGGACGGGGCTACCTTGTCCGAAATTTCCCACCGGCGATAGGGCGTCACTCCCAGCAATGGCTGAATGGTGCCAAGTTACTGCTTTGGCAGACAATGGGAAGTGTCGCTCGAGAAGATCTCGCAGCTGAACACGCTCAATCCAAGTGGTTGCGGAGCGCGGCCAAGCAAAACGAGGAGAAGGAAACCTCAGCGTGGTTCGAAGAAAAGGAAGATGAGAGATCCCGTCCAGGAAGGGACAACGCCGTTCGCCGTGCTGTACGAGTGGATGACGATGGCGAGCAATCGTCGAGTAGCGGGTCTGCTGCCTCCCCGCACCATCACCAGCGGGACAAGAGTGGGAGGCGCCACCATCTTGCTCCCTTGAACGCTGGTGCTCGAGGCGCTACCGGGGCTGCACCAGCGGCGCCGTGGGATATTCGAACAGGACGTCCCGTGTGACGCATCAAACTCAACGACTGTAGTCTCACGCACTATCATAGTGATTGCTTGCATGACTGCAATGGCAATGATCTTTACGGAAGAGCATCCCTGTACTGAAGAGCATCCCTGTTTCAACAAGGTCAGTATATCCAATAGTGGGTGATATACACACAAAAGAAGGTGAAACGAAGGCTAATGTCGCGGTTGATTCGCTTGGTCTCACATCCCCACCATCGAAGTTCCATTTTCTCGAGCAGAACCATGTTAATTGTATTTGTCCAATGAAAAGTCCTAACGTCCCATATTGTCCAATCGTACAATTACAGGCCAACGAGAACTACCTGTTCATAGATCATACTTCTACGTACTGCACATAATAATTGCCGCAAAGGACATCTTGATCATGCTGCTGGACGAATTGGCGGCACTCAGCACGGTCTAGGACGGCTTCCTCAGCAAGAGGTTCTGCCTCGGACTGCCCATACCGACGGAGCTTCCGCAGCGTCCGGTTTTTCGTTGGCACGTTTTTGGTCAAGCACTCGGCGAGGTCGACTGCTCGCAACAGCCGCGAGCCTGGCCTCACCGTTTGCTGCAACCGTCACTTTGCTCATCGTCTACAGTACGACTGGGATCTCTGAAAGAGAGTAACAAGAGGGACACACGCGTCATGCAGTGGGAGATTCCTCCTCTCAGCATCAGGTACGAGCATCGTGGCCAACCTCATGGGCCGCCCACGAGGAATTGGCCCATGATGGCCCGCCCTCTTCGACAGCACACCGTGCTTCGCCACCACTGGTTGCGACGGCGGCTAGAGAAATAACAGTACGGTACTGCACACGCAGCGAGTCTCGTTTGTGCGACCCATTTCTTTTTCTTTTATTTTGCGGCTTCGTTGTGATTGTGGCAAGTGACGACGTGGCACTGGACGTTCCAATCCCAAGGGTTCCAATTCGGAACCCAGCCTCACCGACCACATGTGTGCACAGGAGTGTTAGATTTTTTTTGGCTCACTAAAATACTACTTGAGGCCAGTAGACTGATTCCGTGATAGTCAATGAACAAGTATCTTGTCATGAACTGTGACACTATTGAACAAGGCATCTATTCTGGGCACGTTGCGACGTGATGCGGGTCGCGTCACGCCTAAGTTGATCACTGGCTGGGGGGATCTGTAGGTGCAGTAGATATTGCAGTGCCGGTACGAACTCCTCGGAACTGAGAGATTCCGATGACACCGCAATAGCATCGCGTGCGATGTGGCATACAGGAGATGATGACCCAGACTGTGGCCAGATATGTGGCGGGCTCGGCCGCGGAGTGAGACACCAGTTTGGCACAAGGCCTGACGAGTTGAGACTGTGAATCAAAGTGGTTCCGCTTGGACTGTCTCACCACATGCGAGCTGATCTCCTGTGACCTGGAAGCACATACAGATACCAAGTGATATGAACAGAAAACGTTCACAATGGGTTCGTCTTGAGAGGGGGCGGAAATGGAAGGGGGAGCTCAAACTGGAGCGTCGGTCGAGGAAGCCTTCTTATTCTTTGCCAACATGAGCTTGATAATGGACAGCAAGTGCGCGACTACAGTACCGCCCTGGATCAGCGCAAGACTGAAAGCTGTTGACTGGAAGCAAAGCTACATTCCCCACGCCTGTCGTAGACAATTCTGTGTCCACCAACGTCAATCAATGGAAAGTGGCATATCCATATACAGTGGCTACAACAAGCTTGTCACTCTTCATTGCCCTACAGTCATGCCATGGTGTGTCACACGTGGTGTACAGTATTGCGGGCTCAGCTGATGAAGTGGGTTTCTGTTCTGCATGCAAAGGCAGAGTTGCACCACTGCGGTGAACGTGCACTTCTTCGGGAAAGAAGTGGACCGCGACAATTGCAAGCGATTCGTCCGTCCCGACTCAGAAGCTCGCAGTGTTCAGTACGGTACGTATTACCGTTATTATATTGTAAAGCCCTTTGAGTCGTCGGTGCTCCAATGACAAGACACGGCGTCGCACTGTGTCCTGAGGACACTGCGATTCGAATACGACTGGGCATTGTACAATGCGAAAACTTTGGCCAGAGGCATTCCGTCGGAATCGGAATCGCCGATCGTTCTGGTATGGGGTTGCGCTCACCATGCCGGATAGCTCTCGCACACAAAGTTCGGGTTCGGGCTGTGAGTTCAGGAGGTACACTCACAATGTGAGTGTACCATTGACAGCTGGATGGGATCGTCCCTTGTCCCTTGAAGGAACCTTCGTATTCGAGTTGATTCGTACGGTACGGTGGAATCAGAGGGAGCGATCACAGTCTGCCAGCACACGTCAACAGACACAGACAGGCGACACGGTAACGTTTCGGTACAAAGAGACTGGAGGGCTCCAACTCGTCGTTCCCCGGCTCATGAAGCCACAAATTTTGTCGGTGGCCACTCCAGCCTTGGGCCTCCCTGAGTGAGGGTATCTAACAAGACAGAATAGACCCCCACGCTCACGAGCTTTCGCCACTCAGTCTGCAATTCGCCGAGCCGCGCGCGAGTCTCCCTTCATCCCTCGTGCGTTTCCCCAAGCGAATCGACATCCCACCCATCATGGCAACCAAGACCGCCAAGCTCGACATCGCTCAGCGCGCGTCGTACGTGAGCAATGTCTCGAACAAGGAAGGAGGCGAAGGCTATATGGAGGCCAAGACGCCCGACCTCGAAGGCGAGTCCGGCGCACTGCGTGTCGGCGGCCGGCCGAGTCTCTTGAGCAAGGACTACTTTGGCGTGATCGGGCAGTACGCAGCGGTCGGACTCGTGGACGCAGTCCTGCCGTCGACCATCTACCCCATCCTCCAAAACTACCTCAACACGAGCGGCGCGACGGCCCTCACGGCGTCCACGCTCGTCGCGTTGCCGTGGTCGTTCAAATTCTTCTACGGGATCCTCTCGGACTGCGTGCCAATCTTTGGCTACCGCCGCCGACCATACATGGTCATTGGCTGGACCATCTGCATCATCATGCTCTTGGTCATGGGCTGCACGCCCATGGGCAAGCCGTACTGGGCCAATCCGGACGACGCAAAGCTGGACCCGGACGCCGACGCTGAGGCGTACAAGGCCGCAGTCGCACGGGCCAACGCTGATGCGCCCAACAGCGGTGCCAAGTACGTCATTATGATGATGCTCAGTGCCTTTGGCTACTTGCTCTCGGACGTCTGTGCCGACGCCATGGTTGTCGAGCTCGCGCAACGTGAGCCGCTCGCTGTGCGTGGCACGACGCAGTCGGCCATCTACACGACCCGCACGGGCTTCAACATTGTCGGCCAGCTCCTCACGGGCTTCGCGTTCAACGGCCACGAGTACGGCGGCTCGTTCGACTTTTCGCTGTCATTCCCGACGCTCATGCTCGTGCTCGCCATCTGCATGTGTCCCGTGGTCCCCATGGCGTGGTTCTTGATCAAGGAGGAAAAGCACGCGCCCGCCGTCTTTACCGAGTACATGCGCGACTTGTGGGGCATGGTCCAGTCGCGCGCCGTGTACCAAGTCATGTTCTACTTGTTTTTCGCCAACATGTTTGCCGGCATCACGACCACGGCGGCGTCGCCCATTCAGAGCATTTTGGTCCACGTCACGCCGCTCAACAGCACCATCTTCAGCATCATTGGCTCATTTATCTACATGGTCGGCATCGCATCCACGGGCAAGTGGGGCCTCCACTGGAACTGGCGCTGGATGATCGTGGCCACGGGCTTGCTGTCCAATGTGTTTGATGCCGTCACGACGTTCCCCACGGTCTGGAACGTAATTCGCAGCCAGTGGTTCTACCTGGGCCTTCCTGTCGCTGCCAACCTTCCCCTTGGCGTCAACTTTTTGGTTGGCACATTTGTGATTGTCGAAATTGCCGGCGAAGGCCAAGAAGGAGCCATGTACGGTCTGCTCACGACTGTTTCCAACTTGTCGTCGCCGTTTGCGACCACAGTCACACGCATGATTGACGGTAACTGGGATCTCTCGAACGAGCGCATCAAGGCCGACACGACGGCCTCGCGGTGGGCCATTTCGTACACGGTCATTATCATGTACGCCTGCACGGCCATCAGCTGGATCTTTTTGTTCGCACTGCCACGCCAAAAGCAGGAGACCCAAGAGCTCAAGCTCAATGGTGGCAAGAGCAAGATCATGGGCATCATCACGATCGTTTACGTCACGTTCGCGTTCGTGTGGTCGGTCACGACCAACCTCATGGGCATCTTCGAAAGCACGTCGTGCTACTATATTGCCGGCGGCGACGGATGCTAGGTGCATGGATATCGATCGAAGAGGTGACCAAACGAGTCCAGTTTTATTAATACGTTCCCCACAACACGGTGCTTGATCGTCCCAATAGAGTTGCCGAAGTAATCCTGTGCTTTTGTCTACACTTGTCAATCGATCTTCATGGGGTTGGACTGTCACTGTGGTGTGAAGCGAGAGCGTTACGTGTGTGACTCAACGACGCTATGGCTTTTTACTGTCTGGCTTCTAGGCGGTACATGGTCTGGTTTTATAGCGGACCCCTGCAGACGAATACGGGTCGGCGGGAGACGAAGCGGTACCGAACCGCACGTAGCGATGAGCTCCATTGTGCCCAGAGAGAGCCACACTCAGTCTCTCGAGCTTCCAGTCGTCACTGGCGATCCTCGGTCAAAGCATCAAGTCGAGATGGAGACAGAATACAGTATCTGCCTCAAGGTGATTGCCCTTTCTCGACGTTCACAAATGTCCACCAATTGAACCAATCATTGGACTCTCATTGTGCATTCGTATTCGCGGGAGTTGCTTATTTAGGTTTTCTTCGAAGATCGATACAACCTCCTCCTTGAAGTGGTGGTTGTCAATTTGGACTTGCTAGGACTGCAAACCTCCACGGGATCTCCGTTCTACTACGTAGTAGTACATAGGCACCTAGTGAGTTGTGTACACTCACTGCCGACTATAATTTGCGTAGTAGTCGTTGGTCACCAAGAGTCTCCCTCACTTATCACCTCCACACTGCTCGGCGGACGCCACCAATAACGGCAACTCTCCCAGATCTCAAGGCAGCCAGAGTATTCTCGCTCATCTTATCAATGTGAGCTCGCTGCATTGGAACATTCGAGAAGGTACGTAGGCCACTAGCGTGGAGAAATCCCAATGTCCATCGAGTCGCTAGCCAACGTTAGGAAGGACCCAACAATACCAGGATGGCTCCATTGCCGCCGTGCTTTCGCAGCCATTCATCTCTGCTGAAGCTGCCAATTCTCCACGGCGTGTGGGGTCTCCTGATTCAGGAGATGATGGGTCAGTTCTCGATTTTTGACGTGTTTGGCCAAACCAGCACGTCCAAAAACGTTCTCATGATAGAAC
This sequence comes from Pythium phragmitis, assembly GCA_023335925.1. Lineage (NCBI taxonomy): Eukaryota > Oomycota > Peronosporomycetes > Pythiales > Pythiaceae > Pythium > Pythium phragmitis. The sequence continues at coordinate 75,097 of JAADVZ010000010.1, read as the reverse complement.
TGTTCTCTGAAACCTGTGACAAATGATAAAACTGAAGATCCGGAATATGATAACGTTCCTGCTTGACGTCGTTCGGACGAGCACACTCGCTGTACTGCAGTGGCTGCAGCGATGGCTGAGGTCCTGCAATGCCCCTGGCGTTGGCAACACCGAATTGTGTGTTTTTAGTAGTGATCACTGCGTATTCACAGAATGATCTGCTTCATCCCTCTCACTGAGCTCTCTGTGATCATTCCGACGGTGCTGTGTTTCCGCGATCACTTCAACCTCTCTATTCTAATACACCCACTCTTCCCTTCCGACGCTTCAGCTTCTGTTCCAAACGTGGGTTCTGCTTCGCGAAGGGATTGCGCGATGCTTGAATTGGAAATGAATTGCAAATGAATTGACGTCCGCCCAAATGAATTGCATTCCACCGGTGCCCTTGAAGCGATGTATCCACGGCGAAGAGCTCACTTCAGAATTGGCCGCCTCGCCCCTCTCTCTCTCGCTCGCTCTTCCCCCATGCAGCCGTCTCTACGTCGCTCGCTGCAAGCGACTGCCACGCGTGTGCGGCTCTCGTCGCGAGCGCTGAGCTCCTCGGCCGCGGCTGCCTCGGGATCTCCCGAGGACGCCGAGCTCTATGAGAAGCGCGATGGTTCCAAGGGCAAGATCGTCTCGGAGCGTGCGTTCCTCGAGTTCAAGCGGCAGCCTGACGCGTACCGCGACCCCGTGGAGCGGCTCCACGACTGGGGCGAGATCAACACGGCGACCCGCGAGCCGAGCGAGCGGAAGGTCCAGGCGGCGCGCTGTATGGACTGCGGCACGCCGTTTTGCCAGACCAATACGGGCTGCCCCGTGCACAATCTCATCCCCGAGTGGAACGAGCTCGTGTTCCGCGACGAGTGGAAAGAAGCAAACGACCGGCTCCACAAGACCAATAATTTCCCCGAGTTTACGGGCCGTGTCTGCCCGGCGCCGTGCGAGGCCGCCTGTGTCGCGGGGCTCATTGACGACCCGATTACGATCAAGAACAATGAGTACGCGATCGTCGATCGCGCTTGGGAAGAAGGCTGGATCGTGCCGCGCATCCCGCGCCGCAACGGACTCAAGGTCGCAGTCGTTGGCTCGGGGCCCGCGGGCCTCGCGGCCGCCGACCAGCTCAACCAAAAGGGGTATACTGTCACGGTCTACGAACGCGAAGACCGCATTGGCGGTCTGCTCATGTACGGCATCCCCAATATGAAGCTCGAGAAGAAGACGGTGGACCGCCGCGTGAATCTCTTGCGAGAAGAAGGTGTCGAGTTTGTGACGAACGCCGACGTAGGCGCCTCGCATTCCGTGCAGCAGCTCCAAAACGAGAACGACGCGGTCGTGTTGTGCATTGGCTCGACGGTGCCGCGGGACGTCGGCGACGTACCTGGTCGCCACCTCAAGGGCATCCACTACGCCATGGAGTTCCTCACAAAGAACCAGAAGCGGCTGCTACTCACAGTCGACGGTAAGCTCGAAAGCGGCTGGGACCGCAATTTCGTGACGGCCGAAGGCAAGGACGTCGTGGTCATTGGCGGCGGCGACACGGGCACGGACTGCATCGCGACGGCCATGCGCCACCGGTGCAAGTCGGTCGTGAACCTCGAGATTAATCTCATGCCACCACCGTCGCGAGCACCCGAGAACCCGTGGCCCGAGTACCCGCGCATCTATGGTGTCGACTATGGCCACGCCGAGTCGCGGGCCGTGTTTGATCGCGACCCGCGCGAGTACGGACGCCTCACGCGCGGTTTCAAGGGCAACGACGCCGGCGAAGTCACCCACGTGATCACGCAGCAAGTGGTCAAAAACCGCGAGACGGGCGAGGTCACGCCCATTGAAGACTCGGAGGAGATTTTCCCGGCGGACTTGGTACTCTTTTCCATGGGCTTTTCGCACCCAGAGCAGGCGGTCGCGTCGCAGCTTGGCCTCGACGTCGACCAGCGCCGTAACATTCGCGCGGAGTATGGCCACTACACGACGTCAGTCGAGGGCGTATTTGCGGCCGGCGATTGCCGCCGCGGCCAGTCGCTGGTCGTGTGGGCAATTCACGAAGGTCGCGGCGTCGCCGATGCCGTGGAAAAGTACTTTTTGAACGAAGGCTTTCAGCCCGAGGTCGACCACAACCAGCGCTACGGATAGACAGCGAGGGGATCACTTCTTCCAACGTCAGCCTTTGGGCTGACACGCCGAGCTACTAGCAAATCCCTAGCATTTACAGGACCGCATGCAGCACCGCACAGGAAGCGATTCTCGCCATGACGACGGCAACGCGTCCCACGTGGCGCGAGGGACTTGACAGCGACGGAGAAATGGATGCGCATTCGCCAAGTGTATGTGCATTCATGCATCGTCTATTTTCTGGTCAATATATGTCTACACTCGTAATTTAACGAAACATTGGCTGAGATCCGAAGTTTGAGCTCTTGGACTGTCATGGCTACATTGGCTCTTCTTTGTCCTTCTTTTTGTCACAGATCACAGCTTGATGATCGGCACGCGCCCTTGCAAGAAGCGCACGCCCTGCAGCAGCGTCGGTGTCTTGGCGGCATTATCGCGGTCTTCGTTTTCATGCTGCTGGTGGTGGTGGGCGTTGTACCGCAGATCGAGGACGCGCACGCCCGTGAGCATGGAGACGTCCCGCACGGAGCGACAGTCGCTCAGGTTCAGCACGTGGACGCGCGCTAGCGCCGAGACATCACGCACGTTTTCACAGCCCGAGAGGTTTAGCGAGTGGAGATTTCCCAGTGCCGAGACGTCGCACACTTTCTTGCAGTGCTTGAGCGTCAGTGTATGGACCGCCGCGAGCGCCGAGACATCGTCGACCATGTGACAGTAGCTCAGATCGAGGGTGTGGACCCGAGCGAGCGCCGAGACGTCGCGGAGACGCGGACAACCAGCGAGCTTAAGCACACGCACGTTACGCAGTGGACGTACGTCTTCAAGTGCGTCGCAGAATCGCATGTCAACTTCCGTGGCGTGCGCCAACGGCGTGATGTCTTGGATCAACGGGCACCCCGACAGGTTCACTCGACGTGCACCAGCAAGCGCCGAGATGTTGCGCAGTCCCACGCAACGGTACGCGTTGAGCACGGTCACACCTGTGATTCCGCACAGGGTTTCTAGAGCGCGGCAAAAGCTAATGTCCAGCTCATAGACATCGCGAAGCCCGTCTAGGTCGTGGATGAGCTGGCAGCGGCTGAGCACGAGCTTGCGCAATCCGCGCAAGTGGCTGACGCGAGCAATGCTTTTGGAGTTGGAAATGTCGAGTTCTTGCAATTTCCCATTGGCACCGAGCATCGAGATATCGGAGACGGCGTCGCAATTGCGCAGGATCAAGACGCGAACACCCACGAGGGCCGACACGTCCCGCACCAGTTTGCACGTGGACAAGTCGAGGGTATCCACGTTGCCGAGCATCGAAACATCGGTCACGTTGGCACAGCCGCTGAGATCGAGAGCCTTTACACCGCCCAACGCCGAGACGTCCTGAACACCCAGGCACTTGCGCAGCTTGAGGGTGTGGACGTTGCCCAGTGCACTCACATCCGTGACGTTTACACATCCCGAGAGCGAGAGTGTCTTCACAGTCCCTAACTCACTCACATCGCGAAGACCGATGCAGCCGCCGAGGTTGAGATCTTCGACCTGTCCGAGACTCGAGACGTCCGTCAACTGCGGGCAGTTGCGTAGACTCACACACTTGACGTGCTGAAGAGGAGAGACGTCGATGATACCCCGGCAGACGTTCAAGTACACGGCTTCGCACGAAGCGAGCGGTGCGAGGTCGGTGACGTTGTGGCAGTACGAGAGATCCACGGTCGTGGATCGTTGGAGGCACGACACGTCGCGTAGTTGGTTGCAGTAGCTCAAATCCACTTGAGGGATGCCGTCGAGAAATTCCAGTCCATCCACGACAGCACAGCCACTGAGATCAAGAAACTGTAGCTGGCGGATCCCATCGAATAGCTGTACGCGGTAGATGCCGGAGAGGTTGAGGCGATGGACTTGGCCCTGTACAACAGCCTGCTTCAGTGCTGAGGGACACTCATAGATGCTGACCACGTCCCCTGTGTCATGCTGATCGTGCGTGACCACGACGGGCTCTTCCTCAGGCTCGGCCGCGCCATCGTGAAGGTGGCTAAAAATGGTCTCGCCGACGTGCGTTTGCTGTGCTTGCTCGCCATCCAAAGCTTCCTCCTCTTTCTCAGACGCCACAAGCGGTTGCAATGTGACGTTCTCAAGATTACGCCAGATCGATAGAATCTTCTCGAGACCCCGGGTCGTTGAGACCAGCTTGGCGTGCATCCGCAGACGTACGCGATCATGGACGACGCCGTAGAAGAACGAGTTGAGTTCGGCCAGCGCAACGGCCTCGCTGAGCGTAAGCCACGGGATCAAATGCGCATCGTACAGCTCCGTGGGGAACGCATTCTGGAGCCGAGATTGACGAGGCTGGGTCGCGGACTTTGGTGTCATTGTACTCGCTCAGCTCTTTTATTTACGGCGAAATGCAGCGCACGAGCCGCCCACACTGTCTTCACTTCGCACTTCCCACCAAAATGACAGCCAGTGCCGTGTACGAATTGCCCCACCTCATGACCCAGCCGAGGACCTTCAGATGGCAGCATGTTCACTTCTCGTCGCACCTCGCGGCAGAGACGCCAACGGCCATGGATCGAGGAATGATGGTGGTTGGTGTACTTTCTAGATTAGTCGGTTCTGATTGGTTCTTGGTGCCCAAATCACAGCCTTTCCATTGCGAGTCAGTTCCGCTGGTCGGCTGTGGGCGAAATCTCATGATATCGCAAGTTTCCCAATCAACCGGCAAAGATCTTTCATCTGATCCTGGTGATGCGGCAGGTCGAGGAAATCCTCACCCCAACAGTGATGCCATCACTGTTGAGCAAAGAGTTTGGTGGATGCCACTTCCTTTGGAAGCTCCCCGCCGACCACTACTGTACTCAACCAGGTGTCAAGTGGAGTGGTCCAGAGCTGAAGTGCTGGTGGGGTGCCATCTAGAAGCCCCACCAAAGGATTGTGGCGTAGTGGCTGGTCCGCGTCGCCCCACAGTGGAGCTGGACAACCAAGGCTGCCAGACATGCATCGTAGAGTGCTACTGTAGTACTACAGTACGAACCCACGTCCACCACAGTGGTCTGTTAGTAGATTCCCAGCGGGAAACGCATCACTACACTGTGCGATTGCGGGTCAATTCTTGTGCACGCACCCGTGTGATTGCCGTCAATTCTTGTACCTTCAGATGTATTCCCCCTTTTTGCGAGAGAGAGAGAGAGGAATACGGAGATGACTGTAACTTACGCACACAGCCAGGCTGAGGCCGCATGGCTTGTAGAGCAGGGCTACTTCTGTGATGCAAGGCCTCGGAGCACTGAACTGCACTTGCTCTGTGAGAGGCTAACGTACCACGAGTCGGTTGTTACGCAGTCTCCATATGGACACTGGACTGTGAGTGCTGACCTTCTAGGGTTCAAATTCCTGTCGTGTACAGTCATACAGGATCAACGACGAAAGTAAAACTCTAGTTTTCTAGATTAGCTAAAATATCAGAAATTACGATTCGGCCTATCCCTACAGTATCAACGCCAAATGCGAGTAATTTTTCATGAAAAGTTTAGAAAATTGGCTATGGTCAGCCTCTCACGAAACCCGATTTTCATTCTCTGCTTTATTTTCTCGATTTTCGAGAAAACGTCGGTTTTCCCCACAAGTCCGGCTGGAGGATGAGAGATGAGAGTCGCCAGGCAAATGCAGACGATCTGATTGGCGCGTTCTCTGGCCCACGTGGAGCGGAGCTCCTCCTCCGTGAACCAGATGTTGTCCTCTCTCCTCTGTTGTTGTTCTCGAGAGTAAACTCTCCCTCCCCCACTGTTTGATCATGTGTGAATACACACGCAATTGGGCTCGCCCACTCCCCATCCGCCTTCACCACACGCTCGCCATTTCCGCGCCTCCGTCTGACTTCCTCGAACGACTCGAGGGCGGCCACACCGAGCGACAGGCTTTTCGAGTGGCATTGCTCCGTCCACAGCACTCGCTTTCCCGACCGTGTTCAGTCAGGGTCTCGGTCGTCTAATCCCGCCACGTCCCACTCACTACAGTAACGCGTAGCGATCAGATCTTCTTCCTCCTCTCCTCTCGTCCCCCGCTGAGCCCCTCCTCCGCCTCCCTTCCTCCTCCTCCATCCAGCTAACTGGAGCTGCTCCGCTCCGCCTCCAGGCTCAGTCGTGAATGATGCATCTCAAGTTCCCTCTGCCCGTGGGGTACTTTCCCAAGTTTGAGCTCACGCCCGATGAGACGCTCGCGTACAAGGAGCTCGTGACGGATCTCGTCAAGGACACGCGCCGCGAGTACGACTCGTACGTGACGACCCAGCAGCGCCACGTCGACGGCCGCAAGTGGAAGCTCGCCAAGTCGAAAGAGAAACTCCACTTTTACAAGCGCCGCTCTGAGTTTGGCGCGGCCGCGATCGGGCTTACGGGCCGCCACCGCGGCGGCAGCATGAGCTCCAACAGCGGCAGCATGGACCGCGACTCGGAGTTCGCGCACTCGAGCTTCACGCCCAGCAACAGTGTGAGTCGCCCACGCAGGGCGTCGTCGCGAAGCGACGCGGCGTCACCCGCGCGGACTATGTCCACGTCGTCAGCGTCCCACCACCACAAGCGACTGCTCGAGCCGACGCTGCTGGCCTCGGGCGTGGTAGACGGCACGGTGGACGACTTTGTCTATGCGTTCCACGAGCCGACGGCCGACGACACCAAGAGCGTGGCCGCCATGGTGGGCACCGACGGCGCGCTCGTGGACACGGTCGTGCTGCACACCATCAAGTGCACCAAGACGACGTACCTCGGCCTCAAGTGGAAGCTGTGCCGTACGCCCGGCGGCAACCGCGACTTTTGCTTTCTCGAGTACGTCGGCGTCGCGCACGACGCGAGCGGCACGCGGTACGGCTTCCGCGTGCTCGAGTCGGTCAAGCTGCGCAACTGCCCGCCGTTTGCCGACAACTCGATCATTCGCACCGACATTTCGTTTTGTTATTTATTCCGCGAGAGCGGCGAGCCGGGCGTGGTCGACGTCTACATGCACGGCGCGTTCGACTCGTCGGGCGACGCCGTCACGGCCGGCGGCGTCGGCGACTCGCGCAGCACCATGGACATGCTGCTCGAGATCGAGAGGTGCATGGAGGTCGCCGAGGCCAAGAAGCTCGCGGCGCTCGTGGCGAAGCAGGCCGGCGCGCCCAAGCCCAAGACAGGCAGTGCGCTGTGTTCCATCTGCCGCGCGAAAGCCGGCATGCTGTCGTCCCATCTCAACTGCCAGGGCTGCGGCGCCGTGATCTGCAGCAAGTGCCGCGTCAAGAAGACGATCGTGCAGACCAAGCGCGGCGCCACGAGCCGGCTCAAGATCTCGTGCTGCAAGATCTGCCTCGTCCAGTGTAAAGACACGTCGCCGTTTGAAGGCGAACAGATCAGTACACACCAGCAGCCGCCGACGCTCAAGGCATTGGCCAGGAAGCCGACGGCGTCCAGTATTCCCATCCAGCCGGCCGGACTGGAGAGCACGCAGGAGCTCGCACTGGCCTTGCCCTCGGCCCCCCACCACAACAGCTCGCAGCCGCCCAAGCCCCGTACGGCGAGCAAGTGTAGAAACGCGTCACTGACGGACACTGAGTACTCGAGCTCGATGCAGTCGTGGCCCTCGAGCTCCGTCAGCTCGACCTACTCGGAGCTCGACGACTCGTCCTACAGCTCCGAGTCGCACCTCACCATGAGCAGTCACTACCATCATAAGATGCCGGCCGTGGCCGAGTCCCCACGTGCACGACTGCAGTACCGACAGCAGCAGCAGCAGCAGTATCAGCCGCAGTACACGTATGCGAGCCTCGCGGACGGCACGATCCTCGACGCGTCGTCTGCAAACGGGTACGCGCAGCGTGCCCCGCCGCCGGCGCCACCGCACATGCCGCCGCCCATGCAGCCCAATCTCGACCAGCACCGTGCCGGACTCTACAACCAAATGCTCGAATTGCAGATGCAGGCCGAGCGTGCATACAATCTCGCGAACCAAAACGCAACGCTCATGCACCAGCACCAGTAGAACTCGTCGATATGTTAACCCGTAATTAGTACGTATCATCCAAGAGGTCTGTTCACGCGGTGGCGGAGCCGCACGCGTGGGGAGGCGACTGGAAACAGGTTTTCCCCCGATATTTTGGCTCGGCCAGCACTCGGAACGATGGGAAATGGTACCGGATCTTGCTGTTGTCGTAGTGGCGAAGCGTGAGCCGGTCGCTGGTGGCGTAGAGACGCGACTCCATCGCAGGTGCTGAGCCTTTCGGACAGCGGATTTCGCCAGCGACACGTGTCCCTTCGATCTGTTGGATCCAGCCAAAGCAACGGCGAGCACGTGCGAGAGACGCTACATCTTGCATCGCTACGTTGACGGATTCGATGGGGCCACTGGGCAGTTCAAGCTCGAAGCGAAACGCGTAAAAGCGGTCGTTCATGCGCCAGCCGACGGGACCTTCTGCGGCACGCGATCGCTCGGTGACGGCGCCGTTCGCTGCGAGCTGCACATCAATTGCGAGCGGGTATGACGTGGGATTTGCAGACGAATGCGCAACACCGAAAGCCGCGGCGAGCGTGACAAATGCGCAGCAATGCATTGCATGCAGATCCTAATGGAGCGTATCTTCTCACGAGTCGCACGAATTTTCGAAATTTTCCTAAATAAGGTTCTATACTTTAAATATTGAACACTACACCTAGATTAGGAAAGATTCGATTTTTTTGGTAAAGGGACGCATTCGAAAAAATCTTCTAGCACAAGATCTTCTCGCAGCGCGTCCATTCCCGCATTGTCGCTCGGCAGCGTACCCCGCCGCCTGCTACGATGCGCCGCTTGGATGCTTCAGCGCCGCGTGACGGCGTGCTGAATGTGCACGCGACGTACCTCTTTACGTTCTTCTACTGGGCGGCGAGAAGGTACGTCGCCTCTCCTGTCTCTCTCATCCAAACTGTAACCTCTGTGGATCTTCTGTCTCCAGCATTCTGTTCCAACAGGTCATTGCGGGCTTTGTGTTTGTACTGACGAATTCGAACCAGCCCGTGGGTATTGTCAAGGGCGTACAGGGCATCTCGCAGCTCGTGTTCTCGTTTCCGGCGGGGTACATTGCTGACCACACGCGCCGCGACCGCGTGCTGCACATCTCGAGTGTACTCGGACTCGCGGGCGCATTGCTCACGGCGATTGCGGTGTGGCAATGCAACCTACTGATGCTCAATGCCGCGTTCGCCATGTGGGGGCTCTTTGACGCGTTCCAGTCGCCGGCGATGGAGGCGCTCTTTGCCGAGTCCATCCCGCACGGCCGCCGCTCGTACCCGTTCATGATCAAGTACAACGTGAGCAACATCGCCATGGTCGTGGGACCGCTCTTGAGCGTGCTCTTGTTCTGGTACTTTGGCGACAACTGGCGCGTGAGTGAGCTGCAACCCGTGCTCTTGAGCGGATGCCTGCTCGTGGCCGTGGCGTCGCTCGTGCTTTTTCGGTTCAACGACGACCACACGCTGGGCGACGAAGACGAAGAGGAAGTGGACGACGAAGACAATGTCAGCCAGCTTTCCATCAACCCAGGCGCTGCTGTCGTGCGACCAAGGAGCTACTCCCACCGCAGTGGCCACAGTGAGGCCCTACGGACCCCGTCAGTCGTGGGGAACGACCTAGAGATCGAGTACGACTATTCCGACGAGGAAGAAGAGGAGACTGAGCCGCCCACCGAGACCAGCGCACTCATGGGCGCCAAGGGTTCCACTGGCCTCCATATCAAGATCAAGACCTCATCAACCCCCGAGCCAAAGTTCTTGTTCCTGCGCAAGCACCATGTGCCGTGGCTCATCTTCCTCTCGGACTTTATCATCAGCAATGGCGCCGGCATGACGATCTACTTCTTCCCGCTCTTCTTCAAGGAAGAGTACGGACTCTCGCCCATCCACGTGAGCCTGCTCTTCATGGTGCAGCCGCTGCTCGTGGCCGTGCTCTCGCTCGTGGCCCAGCAGCTCTCGACCACGCTCGGCCGCATGCCCGTGATTGTGACCACACGCGGCCTCTCGACGATCTGTCTCCTGGGGATGGTCTTTGCACAGCCGCTCGCAGTCCAAATCACGCTGTTCCTTCTCCGCGGGGGCACCATGCGCTGCTCGCAGCCGCTGCGGCGGTCCGTGCTCATGGACTTTGTCCACAAGGACGTGCGCGCGCGCTGGAACGCGCTCGAGGGCGTCTCGGTCTTCTCCTTCTCGGGCAGCGCCGTGCTGGGCGGGTACCTCGTGGACGCGTACGACTACCGCACGTGCTTCTTGGTCACGAGCCTTGTCTACATGGCAGGCGTCTCCATTGAGCTCTTCTTGCTGCCGCTCACAAAGCACGCCATCGAAAAGTAGTAGTAGTAGTAGTCGTACGAGGCAAACCCACACGCTGGAATATTACTACCGCCATGCATATTACTACACCACACTGTTCAGCACTCACGACCTAATACCGCACGGGCGTCGACGCACGGTGGGACAGCTTGACGGGCGTCGGCTGCTGCGACGAGAACGTAAACGACGAGCCGCCCATGGACGAGAGCGACGGCTTGCTCGGCGTGGCCATGGTCATCATTTGCTTTCGCTGCTGGCGCCGTGCCTGGGCCTTTTGGGCCACGAGCTCACGCATGTTGTTCAGCAGCTCGGGATGCTGCTCGGCGATGGCCTCGCTGTTGCGCTGCGTGATCTGGAACGCCGACTCGGCCGTATCACGGAGCTCGTGCATTTGCATCCAGAGCTGCATCTGGTACGAGAGCCGCTGCTCGTCCACGGACGCTGACGACGTCATGACGGACGGCGCGACCGACGGGCTCAGCGACGGCCGCCCGGGCAGCAGCTCCGAGTCGCGCACGCCCGAGGTCGGATCCTGTGCGCTAGAGAACCGCACGCGGGACGCTCGGGGCTGGTTCTGCTGCTGGGTCGGGTCGAGCAGAATCATGGTGGACCTCCGCGCGTGGGGCTGGCGCCGCTGCGGCGGCTGCGGCTGCTGGTACTGCTGCTGGATCAAGTGGCTTTGCCGCTGCTGCTGCTGGATCTGCTGACGCTGGCGCTGGAGAAGCTGCTGCTGCTGCACTTGCTGCTGGCGCTGCTGCTCGAGGTAGAACGCCTCGAGCTCGCTCACGGGCTCGTGGTCTTCCTCGGCGATCGTCAGCGGCTGCTGCGGGCGCCGCACGGCCGACGATTCGAGACCGCGGCTGCTGGCCGCGAGATCCAACACTGCGATCGACGACGACGCCGAGTAGACGCTCTCGACCTCAAAGTCCTGGCTCTCAGTGAACACGGACGACGACGCCATGGACGACCGCGCGATGATGGCGCTCGCCGTGTCGTCGGCGCCTTGCTGGCTGGGCCGCGACGAAGGCAAGTAGTCGAGCGCCTTCATTCGGCGCGTGACATTGGCGCGGTCGTCCATGACAACCAGCGCAGAGCTCGTCGTGCTCTCGCGACCGGCGTCGCCTGCGGCGTCGGCGTCCGCGGGCGCGTTCTGCGATGGCTGGCTCGCCGGGTCCTGGAACCACGACGTGCGGCAGTTGAGCGTGCCGATCGAGAGCGAGTCCGTGGCCCGCGCCGAGCTGTTCCACGTGCCATTCAGCGTGCGGCGGCGATCGCTGGACACGGACATTTTGGCGGGCTTTTGCTGGCCGCCCTGTGTGTCCTGCATCGCGAGGAACGCGTCCTCGGCCACGTCTCTTTCCCGTGAGAGGCCCGTGGCCGGGTTGTACGTGTACGTGGTCGGGCGCGCGCGCACCGTCTCGCGGCGCGCGATCGCGAGCGCCGTCTGCGTGTGCTGGCGGCCCGTGCGCACGATCTCGCTCTCCCACAACTGCTGCCGCGCAATCTCGCTCGCGCTTTCTTCACCAGCCGTGGCCACGCACTTCTTGCAGAACTGCATCTCGGTCGACACGACGCTGCCACGCGCCACGCCCTCGTGGCGCAGCGTGCGCGTAACGGTGCAGTGGCCACAGACCGTGAGACTGCAGAGCTGGCACGACGTCTTCTTCTTGGTGCGGTTCGTAAAACCCTTGAACGACTTGGCGCACAGCGCACAGCGCGAGACGTTGTGGTGCGCGACTGCGGGGTCCGTGGGCGTTGTCTCTTGGAGCTGCCGGTGCGTCTCGAGCAGCCACGCGAGTTTCTTATTTTCCGCAAACAGCGTCAATGCGCGCCAGTTGTTGACGAGCATGGCCGCCGCCGCGCGGCCTGCCATGGACGCGAGCACGTGGCCGCGCGGCTGCACGACGGCCGTCATGTACACGTCGACGGCGCCATTGGCCAGCTCGTGGTACAAGTAGCACGTCGAGAAGGCGCCCCGCTGGATGCGCGTGTTGGTGGGCACGAGCAGCGGGTTCACGGACGCTGGCAGCTCGACCGAGTGCATAATGTGGAAGCCCACGCGCTGGCCGCTGCCGTCCTGTCGCACCTGCACGCCCGTGGCCTCGAGAAAGACAAAGTCTTGCGGACGCACGAGACCGAGGCCGTTGCCGCGCTGGAGCAGCCACTTGAGCCCGATAAACTGGAACGGATCGTGGGGCGTCGGCGTGCGGATGGGCGCGAGCACGGCGCCGTCGACATAGTCGTCGGTCGTCGTGTAGGCCGCGCGCAGGCGCATGGTCGCGGCCGACGGCGTCACGACGCCGTAGAGCACGTCGTCGAGCGTGTTGGCGAGCGAGCCGACTGCGAGGATGCGCGGCGTCGCGCTCTTGTGCGGCGAGGCCACGGCGCGCAGCGACGGCTCGACGTCGTTGCTGCCGTCGTCGTTGCTGTCGCTGCTGTTCGTGCGTTCGCGGTATACGGTGATGTCGTCGTCCTGGCGCCAGTGGCGCCACTGCGCGGCGTTCACGCGGCGCCGATCCACCGAGACAAAGTGGTCGTACTCGAACAGCGCCTCGTCCAGCAGGCTCGTGGCGAGCCGCTCGTACTGGTACGCGTCGGCGGCCGAGAGCTCGATGGCGCGGCCCGTGTGCGGGGGGATTCCCATGGTGAACGCTCACGAGATGGAGGAGGGGAGGGGAGGAGGAGGTACGCGGAGCTTCCTTCCGGGAGAGGGAGGGAGGGGGTCCGGGTCGGGGTCCGATTTTGAGAACTGATGCAATGCGTGACAGCAAGCACGAGCAGGTGGCAGATGGCAGTTGGCAGTGCCAAGCAGGACTCGACCCGTCTGTTCTGTTTCTCACTGAGCCCCACCCACCGAGTGTCAGCTCACTCACTCAGCCACAGCCGCGACGGCTTCCGCTTTGATCGGCGCCGACCCCGAAAGGCGGACCACGAGATCCAGGATATTCGTTCAAGGTATTTGGTCCATGTGGCTGGACCGACTTTACATTACTTGCATCGGACGCTGGTTCAGGGCAGGGGTTTGCCATCAGTAGCTGATTCAACGACTGGGAGCGGGTCCCTGCGCCTGTGCCACAGGCCAAGGGGTGGGAAGAGCCACATAACGCCACGCCGTTGCCACTCGCATGCTTGACTGTGAGCGGTTTGTTTCTCTTTTTTTCCTCCTTCTCTTCTCTCTTCTCTCTCTCTGCAGTAGACTCTCGTTCTTTCTGCTCACGTGGTGCCAAAACGACAGTGCCACTACTGGCACGGTCAGCAGCAAACACGGATTTTTTGGTGTTCAACACCAAAAAGCCTTGTTGGTTTGTGGTGTCGTAACTGGAGCATGTCTGCAGGCGTGTGACGACCATGGATGGGTGCACACCACAAGCGTCCCCGCCGCGCACTGTGCACTACACTTGCACAAGGGGCAGAGGTGGGAGCTCCTGGAAAGTTGATGGCGGCGACGGAACGACCAACTTGATTGGGAGCTGCTCGCATTCACGCTCCTGGCATTTTGATCCTGGGTGGTGCTTGGGATCGACGCTAATTTCTCGAGATTCACCCAGAACCCTGGATCCCGCATCCACCAGCACGGATTCCATTAACTATCGAGCCAGACCGTGGTGGTCATGCTTCCTGCGTGCTGAACCAAATGTGATGTGTGTGAGCATTCAGCCAGATGGGGACACTGCAGCATTGAAGCGTAAGCTGGGTATCGTGGATGCAGTCGGCAGAGCACTGTAATTCTGTTGTGCCCCGCAGATGATGTCGTGCTCTTCAGATACCATCTGCTGTTCGCGCCAGCTGGGGATGACGCCACTGCAAAACAGAAACCACAGATGTGCACTGTACTGTACGTAACCCCTGTGCTGGTGCAGAGAGAGGGAGCTGGGTTACGTAGACGGTCAGGTTACATGAACTTGAAGTGACCGACTTCAGTAGAGTGGATGACATGGGTCGTCGCGTGTTAGCTTTGCTGTTCCACCGAATGGCTTGAGGTGTACCCCGATTTGTGCCCCACCAATGGCTCGAGGTGGAGCACGGCACAGTAGTGCATCGGAGATACTGTATTGCGGTGCGCAGAGTTCCCGAGCCCGCTCCAATCGCCAGCCCCACGCCCTCTGTGTCTCAATGAACTTTCCTTTGCACTCAACCTTATCGTGAAAACCTGGTACATCGTGGAGGCGCTTGAGGCACTTGCCCGCTTCTCCTTCTCTTCTTGATGTGCTATTCATCTGTCCACAACGCAGGTGTTTTTTCTGCTCGGGTAGCACTCAGGTTGGACTCCGTCGTCACCCACTCATACTAGGAGTGGGTGACGACGCTCTTGCTGTGAGTTTGGTCACCTTGTTGGCGTCAGCCATATCCTAAACAAATTGCGTACCTGGAGAGGGTGAAGGTTAGTGCAGATGGCTTCATACAGAATGATGGTGGTCGCCACGCTGTCGCTGGTCTCGTCGAGATGGTGCAGCAAAGCTGACATGTGAAGAAGCTCAATGCGGCATTGATAACCGCCCGACGGTTCGTAGCCCGGTACTTCCAATCATCATGTTGTGATGGCACTTCCAGCACTTGGTATTCGCTCCTCCACCGAGCTTCATGATACTACGTAAGGACGTTTAACTAGAACTCTAGGACAGGTATAGAGCTTACTTCAAGTAGAATAACCCTCACTTTCCAATTTGACTGGGCCGCGTCAACTCCTGTTCAGAACTGGAGCCAATCGGTGGCAGCGGAAACAATATCAAGAACCACAGCGTTTTCAGCAACGTCGTCGTGGAACACATTACGACATTCATTTCGTCAACACAAATCGACAGGAGATTGGGATCTCGTCAGAATGGTTCTGCTTGTTCAAAGGATCGCCTACGACGACACGGAGCTCTTCGCCGCTGCGTGTCAAATCCGGCAGCAAGTGTTTCTGCAAGAGTACGGTCTTGATCCTGAGCTGGACACGGAGCCATCCGACGCCTACCCGACCACACTCCATTTCCTGGGCTTTGACTCGGAGAAACAGCAACACGTCGCTGTCGCGCGCGCTGTGTTGGTGCCAGACACACAGTCGCTCCAGTTCGGACGCATTGCCGTGCTGCCGGGAGCCAGGGGTCGTCGCCATGGACTCACGCTCATGCAGTTTGCTGTCAAGTACGTCCGCGCCTGGGACGCTGCGCCAAGTATCCACAGGATGTTCTTGCTCTGCCCGCTGGACAAGCAAGCTTTCTACGAGAAGTGCGGCTTCACGGCGATGCACCGCACAGAGATCGTGCGCGGTCTTGTGCTGTACGAGATGGCCCAGTCAGTCTCTGGTGACTCGTGATTAGCCCGACGCCACGCTTGCCTGTGCAACCATCAGTCAATAGAGTACACTCTATTAGGTAGTCGTCTCTAAACTTCTAAAGTCCCCCCGCGACCAATAACTTCACGACTTGTCGTGTTCGCTTCCACTCAAAAAGATCTCGTCCGTCTCGTCAAAGATAAAGTTGTCGTCGACGAACGAATCCATGATGTGCAGCTCGCCGTCGTCGTCCTCGGCGCCTTCGTCCTCCGAGTCGTCCAGTACGAAGCCACCATACTTGTGGCTAAGACCGCTCGCCGACAAGCCCGCGTCGACGCCGGTGAGTCCCCCCTTGTCCATATCCGAGACACTGTTAGTGCTCGTCGTCGCAGTATGCCTCACCTCGTCCAGTCCTGCGCCGCTGGTGAGCGTGACCAAGTACCGACTGCTCGTGGACGACCGCGTGCTGAAATCACTCGACATTGTATGGCGATTGTCTACCGACGGCTTCAGTTCCCAGACTGGCTTGCGTATCCGGTCGATCGACTCGCGGTTGCCCATGGTGCTGTGTCTCGTCAACGGGTTCTCCGTCTCGTCCAGTGATTGCTCGAGCTCGTGGAGCTCCTGAGCGGCGATCCACGCGGCGCTCACATTGCTCGTGTTGGCCACGCACTCGACGCAAAAATCCAACTTCTCTGGATACATGAGCTGCTCGTCAAACGCGATCACGCGCTTGACAACGCGGCAGCGGCTGCACACGAGCTTGGAGCACAGACTGCACTTGGCCTTGGTCTTGAGTGCATGGAAATGCCGACCGCATTTGTCACAGGCGCTGCCGTGCAAGGAGACGCTGTCCACGGACTGGCTGTGGAGGCGACGACCGAAGATACTTGTGCGGCGAGTATCACTCTCAGCCGACCCGCCACTGGAACCAGACCGTGAGCGAAACGACGTGAGCCGTCGCAGGAAGCTCCCGCTGGACCCCACGCTGCGTGAGCGTCTCTCCCCCGGATTTGCATTCGAGCCATTGCTGCTGTCGGCTCTACTGCTGCGACTGCTATCCGATGACACGTCAGGCTCTGGTACGGGCAGGGTCCGCAAACAAAACATGAGCTTTTTCATCATGGCGAGCTGGGTACTGGTCGAGCACGTGTTCAGGACCATGTCAACGCTGAGCCCAATCGTGACGCGGTCCTTGACGCCGCCCAGCGGATTGATGGCGCCACGAAAAAAGAGCTCAACGCCGAGGTCTTTGCGCTGGCGAAACAAGTAGCAGTAAGACATGTGGCCCCGCGAAATGTGCGAGTCCTTGTGGAATTCGGGCACGGCTGCAAGCGAGACTGAGTGCGCTAACAAATAGCCGAGCGGCTCACCGTCGAGCGACATCGTCGTGCCCGAGGCCTCGAGGTAAACGTAGTCGCGTTGCTTGGACATGGACGCGTGGTTGCGCAGCACCCACTTGACGGTCACGGTGTCGAACGGCTCGGTCGATGTCGGTGGCGACAGGAACGCGAGCACGCGGCTGTCGATGAGGTCGCTCTGCGCGAGCGCGCTCTCGACGTGCATGGCCTCGGGCGTGAGATTCACGGCCCCGTGGAGTAGATCCTCGAGCCCACAGCTCATGATCGTACCCACGGCTAGGACCTCTGGAACGGACGCCGTCGGATCACTAGATCGGGAATCCGGTGACACGCTGCGGAAGCACGCGATGTGCTGCTTGTCCTTAACGAGCTTCCACTGCTTGCCATTGACGCGCCCGCCGTCCTCGTGCTGGTGCACGTGGTACCGGTGGACAGCGTCCGTAAGCAGGTTGTCGGTGAGCGCGCGGGACTTGGCCATGAACTCGGGCGGCAGCCGCACTTGCTGCATGTACTGCGAGGCGCTGAGCAGGAACGCGCGCCGCTTGGCCATGGGGAACTCGTGCTGTGTAGACTCAGAGCCGCCCAGAGAGAATTGATTGGACCTCGCAATCGACGACCGGAATTGCTGGACTCGACTACTTGCGCCCGATCGGCGTGCAGTTGGAACTGATCCCTCCACGGAATTGAAGGGCGCCTTTTCGGATGGCAAGCCGCGTTGGATGCAGATCGCAATCTCTGGACGCTGGACGCTGGACGGGAGAGTCCAAAACTCTTGATCGAGCGCCTCCGAAAAGCCTTCCTCACAGTCAATGGAGTGCGGCTGGAAAGTCGCGTATGGCCTGGCGCTGTTCCTACAGAGACTGTGTCAGAGGAAAGGACAGGGCTGTCACTCGCCGACACGGAGATTGCACTTGCAAATCAATCACTAACCTGTGTGGTGCCTGATGGGTTGAACCCAAAGCGGACGATAATGCGCGAGCGGAGAGCAATCCAGGACGCGTCGGCGATGGTGTGTGTGTGTTCCTCTCTTTCTCTTTTTTCTTTCTGTTGTGTACCATGTCCAGAGTCTGGTCTCAATCCAGAGTCTAAAAGTCCAGAAACTCTCGCCAGCGAGTGCTTACTGAATACATGTACCGGTGCCAGTGTATCTTGTTGCGTGCCAGCTGGTCTTCGCTGGCTTACTGTGCGGAGGCTGCATGACTCATGCAGCATCCACACATGCCATGAACAGTAGACCACAACAGCACAAAATCACTCCACACAAACACAGTACCGTCCAGTACTGTCCAATTACTGGACAGTGTATTTTCCTGAAGGTTGAACCTCAGGTTTGTTCACTGCGGTACTGGACTCCACCTCCAGGAAAATACATCTGGCGTCCGAGTTCAACACGCAACTAAACAGTACACTGTACAGTATCTTCTGGGCTGTCCAGACTCTGGAATCCAGCGGATACTACAATGTATTGAGCAGCTTTGCGTGCCCACATTCTGGGGCATAATAGTCTTTGACAACAGTTTCAGTGTACACGATGGTCAATGTGTTAAGAGAACCTACACAACATGCAGCAGAGGATGTTGTGAATACATTTCGCCACAGATCTGGATTTCTGGACGCAAGAAGCCAAAGCGAAAGAGCTCCCAGGCTTGTTTTCTGCCATCTGGTCGAAGAAAATGAGTTCTCTTCCTGGATTGTTCCCAGAAAGAGCCTGCAACAAAAGTCCAGTAGAAAACAACTATACGTTCGTAACTATAACTGCCGTGTGATAAATTTTAGGTTGAAATTGCCTGCAACTTCAACAAGAGCTAGACAGGGGACGTGTGCACCAGCGCCGGCTTCTCGTCAACTGCAGAGAGCGCGATCTGCTGGCCGTTTTGCTGCTGCACTTCGTAGGTTGCGTCTGCCACGGCCTGCAGTTGGCGCAGCGTGTCGGCGAGGTTGAATCTTGCGCTGCTGCGGCGCCTGCGGGCGGTCGGGACTGACTGGCATGCTGGTGGCGTGTACTCATGCACAGCCTGGTCGGCATACACCGACGTCGACTGTCTCGAGACGCACGAGCTCGTGAGTGTCGTTCCCGAGTCGCCCGAGCACGTGCGCCCACGCAACGACTTCTTTTTTTTCGGGAGAAACTTGGACGGCGCCTTATCGTACTTGGGGCGAGTATCCTCGCCGATCGCGCCTGTGGATTGTGCGGACCCGCGCTGGCTCGGATCCAGGCAGCTCTGTGATGCATACACGTCTTGATTGTGGTTTGTGAGCGTGTACACGCAGCCCCCGCAGCAGGACATGGCTACACGGTTCGCACGCGGATCCAAACCCGCTGGAAACACTGTGATCGACTCCATACAGGTCGTGCACACGCACGCCGCGCACACACCGCAACGCTTGCACGTTTTCAAGGGCCACCGCGGCGAATTGCCGCAGTTGTGGCATTTGGTGCCACTCGTGGGCGATTTTGAATGGGATGATGTCTCCGTCGTGGGTGAAAGCACGGGCGGGCGGTTTTCCTGGAACCACATGAGCTTCTTGGTCATCGCCAGCGCTGGCAGCGAGCGGATGGTCGCCATGGCACGGGCGCCCTCCATGACGGCGACTTGGCGCCACATTTTGCCCTGCATATTCAGTGTCGCGACAGCCCAGACATCAACTTTGGCTGGTGTGAGCTCGCGGTAGAAGTGGCACACGGCCATTTTGCCTCGGACAATCCCCCTGCGCGCGAGCTGCGGCGTGGTCGAAAACTCGATCGAGTGGCAAAGATGATACCCAATGCGTTCCCCATCGGGACGCACATTGATACCCGTGGCCTCGAGAAACACAAAGTCGCGTCTCTTCACTAGACGCTGGAGGCCAGTCGGTGCCCGTCGCAACAGCCACTTGACGCCGCAGTACCGGAACGGCTCGGACGCCAGCACGGGCGACACTGTGTGGAGTACAAGGCCATCGATATCGTCGCCGTGGGGTATGGCCGCCATCTTGACATGCATGGCCTCGCTCGTGGGCGCGAGCGTCGCAAGCATGACGTCCTCCAAACTGGCGTGGAGTGTGCCCAGCGCCAGCAGTCTGGGTAGATCGGCACGGTGCGTCTTGGGACTTGATGGAGTCGGCGTCGTCGTCGTCTTGTGATGCTGGTAAATGTCGAGCCCGCCGTGGTGCTGAAGCGGTGACCAGTCGGCGAGTAGGCCACCATAGCTCTGTAGCTGGTAGTGGTCGTACTGCTCCAAGTACTCGTCAATGAGCATGGCTGCGAGCGCTTCGAGCTCTCCGTTCTCTTCGGACTGCGCGCGCAGAGGTGGGAACGGCGCACGGTCCATGGGTACTCGCACGGGCATTCGAGAGAGTCACTGGAGAGCCGAGTGTGGGATGAAAGCGGACGATTGAAGAGTGGGGAGAGCCATTGCCAGAGAGCGCGTCCGAAGAGAACATTGAAGGCGATGTCCGACTGTTCTTCATGGGTCCATTCATGCTGATGCGTGCGTTTTATATGGGGAGACCGCTGGGCGCCACGAGCTTTCGCGCGGGAAGACCCCATTATGTGGCCCCGGGACTCCCAATCACCAAGCTTCAAGTTTATTTCGCCACTTGGGATTTGTATGTGGCTACATTGTCCCGCTGATGTCGGAGGACAGCGCCACGCGATCATTTTTAGACGTGAAGTGAGCTACACACACTAAAAATTCCTATTCCCTCTTACTGTATAACGAGCGCTGCTCGTGACCACCAAGCAGCCGCGTCAAGATCGAACAGCTGCTGCGAGAATTCTTCCTAGTTTAAAAAATGTTCGACTTTTTAGATCTGAGATATGAAAGCTTCGATCTTTTATCTGCATTGGTGCTCGAACATCACGCACCCTGACCTTACTCGATACAAAAGCTGCTGGTGGAGCCCCAGTAGCGCGTCAACTCCCGCCTGCGAGGAAATGAAACGGTCAGAGAAATCGAGACGAACGCAATCACGATGGATCCCATGCTACACTACAGTACTCGTTTTGCTTCTCCACACTTCAGCTACAGCTGAGCTTGCAAATTGTGAAGTCACGTCATGCCAGGGTCAAATGACCAAGACGGTGTCAATCGAGCCATTCGTGGTTCAACCACTCAAGTGATTTTTGTAACCACGGTCCACAATTTGTCCTCCACCCAGGCCTCGAGTCATCTGTGACGTGCCATGCGTGCGATAGGATGCGATGTTACCTCCCGTTCTCATATTTTGGCTGCGTGACGAGCACAGACAGACATGGACCGCCTTGGAGACAAAGAGGATTCCAGACAAAACCTCTGTAAGCCAGCAAACTTTGACTATGGTAGCTTCAAGCGAGTGTGATGCATGTACAGTACTGGTAATTCAGCCCCCGACGGACAGCGTCCGCCAGCAACTGAGCGCAGAGTAACGCCG
This sequence comes from Pythium phragmitis, assembly GCA_023335925.1. Lineage (NCBI taxonomy): Eukaryota > Oomycota > Peronosporomycetes > Pythiales > Pythiaceae > Pythium > Pythium phragmitis. The sequence continues at coordinate 53,642 of JAADVZ010000010.1, read as the reverse complement.
ACTTCTCATTACACTGTAGTAGGCGCTGTTTACAATCCTCCTGCATGGGTGTGCAGGTTCAATGATCCTCCTCAACACGAAATCCTAAGTTGGTCTTCAGTTCTTCTTGGCTTCCCGAAGGGAGATGTTGAACTGATATTCGTTTTATACGGGTTGCTTAACCAGTGCGGGTGGCGGCCAACGAACACAAGAGCCCCAGGGAGAAGGTACCAACAGCGATTCGTCAACTCCCGCCTATCACAATGTGGTCACGGAAAGCAGAACGAACACAATCACGACGTATCGAGTTGAACGTCTACACATCTCACCCGCAACGCAGTCACGGCCAGGTTCTTGGGATTTGAGGCACAATCAGATAAGTGAATTTTCGCCACGCTCTACACACCACGAACCATCAGCGCAAGCTGATGCGTGCCGCTCCGTCCAAATTATCGTATCAGTGACGAGAGGGATAGCTGTGGTCCATCACGGGAGACGAAGAGAGTGGCTATGGGAGCCACCAAGTCCGACGCTGAGGAGACTGATTTTCTCTTGCCGTTCACGGTCAAGCCAGGACATGCTCGTACATAGTGCGGGGCTGGGGGGTTCGTCTGATTTACATTCTGTAAACTTATCTTCTGCTACTCTAGCACTGCAGGACTACTAATATACAGCGAGCTTGACAGAATAGAAGATTCGCGCCCCCGGATGGGTGCGGGGCTGTTAGCATGTACACCAGTACGGTACCTGCTGGATTCGGGTGTCGTCAACTCCCTTCGCTGACTGTCATAATCCGAAACGGTCAGCAAAATCATCGACACGTTGGATTGAATGCGATACCCGCTGGCGCGTTCTCTTCGACATCTCTTGTTGCAGCAACTGCAGCTGAAACTAGGTCACAACTGAACTAGGTGCGTCGGGCCTGTTGACTCCATCGCGCTCGCGGCTCAAGCGCATCAAGAGATTTGCAGGCACGGCTCAACTTCTTCGCTCCTGCCGAGCCACTCCTGCGACGTCCCTCGTGCGTGCGATACACACTGTACTGTAATTCGCTCGTCGTTCATATACAGTTACGTGAACGAAGATCGTAGACGAAGGGAGGTCGCCTGGATGTGGGTTCAACCATCAAGTTGAAGTTGCGAATATACACGGCATACCTCATGCTTCCGGATACGGAGATGTCGATATACAACGTATACCTCGTACGCTCTCCCTCTTCTGGTGGAGTTGACTGGAAGCATCAGAGTGCAGCTTGCCTAACCTTCTTCCAGTGAATTCAGTGTGTCAGTCATGTGGCGCTGCCAAACCTGATCCCACGTGGCGTCACACTTTGCAACGGGTGCTTCCCAGCAGCTTGCGCCGAGTCGTTCCCTCCTTGCACTATGTCTGAACTTCAGACTCAGATGAATCTGCTGGATACAGACTGACTGAGATGGATATTAATACCGTGCCGCGATCCCAAAATACTACTACCCAGTAGAAACTCTGCTGGCTACTAACCTGCAACAAGCGCATGCAGTGTACTCTGCAAGAATATGTGCTTCGTGACACTTTAGCCAGCAGGGATATTGATGGGGGCGGGGTGGGGGCGGCATTCTAAATGAACTACATACAACACGCCTTACTATTTCGTTGTTTCGTCTCGAGGACGCCCATCCCCTCTGTTTTTCAGATAGAGCTGCTGGTTTAGGAGACTGTGAGAGAGTTCGTGGGTTCTACTGTACGTGCGGGAAGGTCTCCTGATTCTCCGTGCTGCGGGCAACGGCGTCGCGAATCGTGATTCCTCTTCCATTGGAGTTCAGTCCAGTCTGGGGTGCGTGCTCACGTGCACTACTGTCATACACGCTACGATAATCACATGCACTTGCCCCCGCCGATCCACTCCAGCCGTCCTACGTACGTTTCTGGTCTCGTATTTAATTACCGGACGGACTGAGGCACGAACGACACGCTGTACAGCAACATCGGACGTCTGTCACTTTCGAATCCTTGGCGTCGACGGATCCCTCCCAAAAATGAGTTTGTACGAATCGGTCCGGCGGCGCGTGCCGCCGCTCAAGCTCACGCGCCACGACGCGATTGAGCTGCGCGAGCTCGGCGACCAGTGCGTGCAGGAGACGCTGCAGCAGTACCTTGAGTCCCATCTCGAGCGCCGCGGCGCCGTGGACAAGACCCGGTGGAAAGAGATCCGCCACACGGACGATCTCCGTGTCTACACGGAACGCACGTCCAGTGCACTCAAATCGACGTGTCCCCAGGGCCACCTGGGCGAGCCCGACGTAAGCCACGGGGATGGTACGCGCGCGACACTGCTGCCGCCGTTTCTAGTCACAGGGACTGTCGTCGGGGATCTCGACGACATGATGTATGCGACGACCGTGCCGACGGCCGACGCCATGCAGATCAAGTCGGCGTATATTGAAGACGGCATGGTTGCCTCCAAGGTGCTCCAGCAAATCCTGAGCCCCACGCTCAATGAACCGTTCCGCAATCTCGCCGTGAAGTGGTCCATGATCCACCCGGCCAAAATGCAGTCGCTCACGCGGCCGCGCGACTATACATACCTCGACTCGACGGGCATCGTGATCGCGCCGTCGGGAGAACGCATTGGCTTTCGCATAACCCATTCCATCGCATTCCCCAAGTTCCCAACGTTTGAACAGCCGCACAATGTCGTGCGCGGCTCCATGTCCGTGTGCTGTCTCTACCGACAGGCAGGCCCCGACGTCGTCGAGTGTTACGTGCGAGGATTCTTTGATCTAGGCGGCAGCATCGCCAAGCGGCTCGCGCTTCTCGCCGTCGCTGAGCAGGCTTCAGCGTTCTCCAAGCAAATTCACTGCGCACACATGAAGAAGCTTGCGTGGCGGCTCCACTCGCGGCCAAAACACAGCATGATCGGTCCACCACCATGCGACTTCAGCAGCTCGGCCATCGGTGCCGTCGTGGCACTGCCCGAGGCCTGCAAAGTGTGCTCGCGGCCATTTGCGTCGTCCCGGTCAAGTCTCTTCGCGCTTGGACCCATCACGAAAAAGTGCTGCAGTCTCTGTCAGGAACTCGTGTGCTCCAAGTGCCGCGTCAAGCAGCGGCTCCATCTCATTGGCCCCCACCGCGCGCTCATCCACCAGGAGCTGTCTTTCTGCTCGCCCTGTGTCAACGAGACTGTGCGCATGGACGCGTACGAGATCGCCCAGCACGAGTTTGTATCGGCGACCACGAGACGAGACACGTACGATCCGAGGTACCATTCCTCGACGAGTTTTACGACGTCAGCGAGCAGCAGCTACCGGGACAGCAGCGTCGGTGGTGGACGGCACCACCCAATGCTCGCGTCAATTGTATCGTCGACGCAGTCCAGGGACGCACTGGAATTCTCGGACGATGAGGAGCTGTCCGACGACGACGACGACGAGCCGGACCCAAGTTTCAGCCTCATTACAGGCAAAGACCCGCAATAAGAATCAAGGAGCGCTCGAAGTTTCTTGGATTTTATATTTATACAACCAGTTTTGGTCTCGGCCCTTCCATATTCTAATCTGGGAAGACCATTTGCTCCCGCGGTCATCACTGGTTGCAGCGCCCACTATTCTTGGCCTACGCGCCTGTCGGCAGCCGAGTCCACCCCCGGTGGCAGGGACCCTGCCAGGGTGTGGTACCGCCACACCAGCGTTGCTAAGGATTCGTTGGGCATCAGTTTGGTGGGTGAGTACAGTTCATGCACAAGGTTCATGCACAAGGGAATCACCCACCGAGCTGATGTCCAAATTCTAGACAACTTCCCTACAGTACGCGTTACCGCTGTGGTGCCATGATTGCCGTCCATACGGTCTCTCATAGTCCATTTACTGATTTCTTGAAGCGTTCCACGGAGTGCAGTACTGAACCCGATGCGTATCTATTTGGGACGAGAAGACTTCAGTGCGCTGCACAGTGTAGTGACTGAAATCACGATCCTAAAGTACAGTGGACACAATCAACGAAAATAGACATAGGTGTTGTACGAAGGAATATAGGGGAGCACGGCGCAGGCTGGTGTAGCGGTATGGAAGCACGTTGAGGGCATCGCCCACAGCCTGACCTGCTGGGGTCACCCGAGAGGCGACGAAACCGCGTCCCGGCTTGCTCCAGTTCGAGAGTTATAAAATACACTACGGAGAAGATCTATATAGCGGGATGAGCAATCGAGTTCCGTGTCGTTTGCTTGTTTCCTTGACTTTCGTTGGTGTGAATGCAATTGGTCGCAAGGACAGTGAGCTCCTCAAGAACTGAAATGGAGCCAGTCCATTCGGGCGCATTTTAGGATTCTTACGACAGTACACATATATAGAATAGAGGCGATAATATCCGGATACTTCTGATATGCACTGAAATAACAATATATGGGTGATGGTACTCATCTCTCTGGCATGCCAAAGTCCAGGACTATCTCCTGGGTAAGTACTTGCTTCCTCCACCCAGTTTCAATGGGCGCACGAACGTCTCCAGCCCACTGAAACTGGATGGAGGAGCGTGTGCTGACGATGCCTGAGGGGTCAGTCTGGATCAGAAGAGAGCGTGACCTGTCCTCTTCCGAGCCTATCGCGCCGTCCCTCTTCGCGACTGATCCATTTCTATTAGTAGGTGCGGGTAAACGCACACTCTCGCTTCCCCCATTAAAGCCAACGAGCGCTGCCGCGATGAAGTTCCCGTTCGCGCGTGAGCTGTTTCCGGGGCTCGAGTTCTCGCTCGACAGACTAGACGCCGTCGCTGCCAAATGCGACGCGCTACTTAGTGAGACGCTAGACTGCGCGACGCGATTACTGGACGATGAACACGGTCTCGTGAATGACCGCGTGTGGAAAAAGCTGAAGCAGTGCGACAGCAGCCTAACGCTCTACCGCGAGCGACGGCCTGGCTCCATGGGCATGCGCGCACGGAGCTCCACGTTTATTGGCCGCGACCAGACCACCGCCGTGGCGCCGCCGTCGTTTCTGCTGGTCGGCCAACTGCTCGGCGGCCTCGACGATCTCATGCTCGGCATGACAACGGCCACGGCCGAGGACCAGCGCGTGCGCTCGTCGTACGTACAAGACGGGATTATTGACTGCCAGCTTCTCGAGCAACTGCGCACGCCGACCCACGCGACCCCGTTCCACCATCGTAACCTGAAATGGATCGCGTCCAAGCCCGCCGGGAATGTGCCGCTGACGCGACCGCGGGATTATGTAGTCGTCGACGAAGCCGGGATCCTCGACAGCAACACCGGAGGCCCCCGAGTCGGCTACAGCCTGCGCCACTCGGTGCAGCTCGAGGGCGTCGACTCGCTGCTTGACCAGTACAAGATTGTTCGCGGCGCCATGTCCATCTGCGGCGTCTTCCACGAGGTCTACCCGTCGGTTGTCCACGTATACCTGCACATGACGTTTGAACACCGCGCGCGCCGTGGCGTGAACAAGAGCCTCGCGACGGCCGCGGCACTAGAGTATTCGCTGGCGCTCTCGCGGATGGCACAGGTCGCCCAGTTGAAAAAGCTCACGTCGGCTATCCACGCGACCGAGCGAAGCCTCAAACGCAAGTCGCCATTGGCAGCGACACGGGGCCCGGCCGACAGCTCCCTTTCTACCAGCTATGGCAGCAGTACAACCAGCTTCGCGAGCAGCATGGGTTTCCAGCAGAGCGGCATTGGGTTTCTGCGGTCCCCGAACAAACAAGAGGATGGCGAGTCGTGCAGCTCGTGCTGCCAGTGGGTGAAGCAACCAGTGACCCTGGAGGAGGCACAGGAATCCAAGTGTGGCCTCTGTCGCCAGCTCTTGTGCCGCGCGTGCCGCGTACGCCACGAGCTTAGCTTTGTCGGTCGCGCGAACCGCGTGCACCGCAGCAAGTACTCTTTCTGTAAGGAGTGTATCAGCCGCACAGCGCGAAAGAACGCTGCGCAGGTCGCTACTGTGGACCACGCCCAGCGCGAATTGGATTTGCTCACGAAGGCGGCGTCTGGAAGAGGGTGGGGCCAAGTCACACAGATGGTTTACTATGAACGCGTGGATCCGCCGGCCTCCGTCACGAGTGCCGATGAGGCAGGGGATGAAGAGGAGGAGGATGAGGAATCCTGTACATTTGATATCTAAGTTCTAAGCCACAACGAGCAAGAAGATTTCTCCTGAGAAGTGTGATCAGTTGGTGCTCGTTTGCAGTCGGAACGATGAAGGCGATATGAATACCGCGGTGTCGAGGTACTGTACTGTACTCGGTCCACAGAATATGGAGCTGAGATAAGACATGAATGCACTCACCAAGAGAACGGTGTACTGGCACACTCAGTTTGGGGTTCCAGCACACCTTTGGTTGACCGCGGAGCACCCTCGGCTTAACCTTGGAAGCCGAGCGCGAATGTGTCAACCCTAATCCTCGGCCTTCGGCCTCCAGCGAGATGTGTCAGCCAAATCCCAAATCGAGCTTTCGCTCGATTTGGAAGTACAGTGTATTCAACCTCCAATAACCTATCTAATGTAATATTATAGGTTAGTGTGCTGGTCCCCCAAAATCTGTGTGCTGTTCCCCCGAAATGTGTGTGCCAGTGCCTTTTTCTCACTCACCAAGCAGTGAATATAACACAGTGATGTACACGACACGAATAATATAGGGTCCGATACCTCGTCGCGGCAGCACCACAGTCCATGAGACATGGGGGATATGGCACCCAGTATCATGAGGTGTACCAATCACGTGTATGTCAAATGATCTATACGTACAGTACTCAACCGGTAGTTCGTTTGTGCACCCCCGAGGAGTGGCCGCGAACGTCGGGAGGCACATGCTCGGTAAGAGAAGGTGCGTCCGCCCTTCCACGGAAACTCGAGGCTCAGCTCGGCCAAATATTCCTTTTGTCATGCGTACGCAGACAGCGTCACCCACCATCTCGATCACGCTCACACCAAATTTTACTCCGGTGTGAGACACCAAATTATGAAACGGTTGCAACTTTAAAAAGGTATTTATGCATGCTTTTGTGTTTTTGAGCAAAAGTGGCGATAGTGGTGTGTAAGACAGTTCTGTAGAACAAGCATTTTGATATTGCATTTGTGCTATTTTCTTAGATATTACCCTTCAAGTATACTGTGCCTAAGACAAGAGTATTCCGACAGTTACGATAAATGTAGAAAGATTTACTTTTTCCTTCCTAAAAAGTCTACTGATCTGTGCAAAATGCACTCTTTCTGTACACACTCGGTCATGGTTGCTAAATTTGTCACCAGGGGGCGAATTCAATCAGGCGGGCACCTCAGAATTCAGGCCGCATTCAGTGAGATGCTCGTCCCACCTCGCTTCCAGTGCTTCAGAGGTTGGTCCGATTTCGAGCCAGGAACTCTCCGACCTTGACCCTGACTGCGCTGATACGGAGTCAAAGAGCCACACGCTGCTTGTGGACTCGGTGGAACCACCCATACTTTTCTCACTCGAAGATCTGGAGCCTCCAGTGGAGGGTCACCATCATCTCAGGTTGTCCAGCTGCTCCTTTTCCACCACACACCATGCTGGACGTTACTGCCCGCTTGCTGTCAGCTCTTACGTCTTGGACACATCAGCATTACGATGCATATACTGCAAGTACAGTACCCCAAGCAAGACTTCTCGCGCAAATTTGACGTGAATTTACAGCATAGGATGCTGCAACCACGGATCTACTTGAACAGGCATAGTTTAGTATTGTAATGACTATTGTTGTGGATACACTGTATTTGCAGTTGCCAAACACCGGATCCGAGACTTTCCGGTTCAGTTTCTGAACCGAGAAGGTCGCACATCCGGGACCACGAGTGTTCGCACAGCAGGGACGTCGCATCCCTCCAATAAATCCACTGGGCTCGCCACACATCACACTGACCACAAATCGCTGGCGTACACACTGCTGCCCCCTCGACGGTCTTCTATTCTTTTTCCGGCGCGGGGGACCATCTCACAATCCAACACGTAAGCAAAGCATGAAGTTCCCGCTGCTGGATCGGCCGTTCGCGCCGCTGCCGCTCCAGATCTCCCGTTCGCAATGCGACGACTACGCGCGGCTCGCTCAGACGCTGCTCCACTCGACGCTCCGTGAGTACGAGCACTATGCATCCCTCCCTGTGGCGTCCAATGGCCAGCGGCTCTCAAAGAAACACTGGAAGCCCATCAAGCGACGAGAGGCACTCACCGTGTTTCGGCGCCGCACCGACAAGATTAGTCTTCTAGATGACGTGTCACCCATGGCCTCGTCGTTTGACTGGGGCTTGCCCAAGCTCGTGCTCACTGGTTCGCTCGTGGGCACGCTCGATGACGTGCTCTACGGCTCCCTGGCCACCACCGGCGAGGCCATGCGTGTCCGGTCCGTATACGTCGAGGATGAACTACTGGACGCCGACGTGCTTCACGCGATCCGGCTGCCGACGCCGGACGCGCCGTTCCGATTCCTCGGGCTCAAGTGGGCCGTGCGCAGCTTCTCATCCAACCCCATGGTCTGGCCACGCGACACGGTCGTGCTCGAGGCCACGGGCGTTCACACGTGCGCAGACGGCACGCGACTCGGCTACCGCATCGTCCACTCGGTGCAGTTGCCGCAATGTCCTGAGCTGGCAGACCAGGGTATTGTCCGCACGCGTATGTCGTCGACGGCGTTGTACCGGCAGCTGGACAATGGCACGGTCGATGTCTACGCGACGCGGTTTGTCGAGTCGTCGGGGAACCTGTCCAACTCGGTCGCACTGGCGGCCGCGGCGAACGCAATGATCGGCAGCTGGAAGGCTGTGTGGTGTGCGCAGAATCGCAAGCTCGCAGTAGCCGCACAAGATGGTGCCTTGCGGTGGGAGGTTGAGGGTACGGGCAAGATTGAGCGGCTCGTGGTGACGACTAACGAACACGGCCACTACTGCTGCGGACTCTGCCTAAAAGGGTACAAGCTCTACAGCAGCGTGACGACCTGCCAGGCGTGTAACCTCATGGTATGCTCGCGGTGCCGCGTCGGACGACGGCTCGCGCGGGTCGGGTACCAATCGCAAGTCGTCCAACTACCTGTTCTCTTTTGCAAGAGCTGCATGGCCGAGGCCATCAAGGCCAACGCCTGGGAAGTCGCAAGCGGCGAGTGCGTCACGCAAATGCTGGCGAAGCAGCTCGAGACAGCCCCACGCAGGCGTGGTGAGACGGCCACGCAGGGGCTGCAGCGCTCGAAATCCGAGGCGCCCACAATCTCTATCACGAAAAAGCAACGTCGAGCAGCCCAGTCGTTCCGTGGTGAGTCGTTTGTGAGCGACTCGACGTTGTCGAGCTCGCTGGACGGACTTGAACCGCTGTCGCTTCGAAACGCAGGAGATTTTGAAGAAGAAGAGTTAGGCGATGAGTTGGAGACGCTGGACGACTGGGACCGCGAGCACGTACAGTCATTTTACGCCGGACGACGACCGCCGTTGTCAAAACTGTCGATTTCAGACTCGGAAGAGGAACCTTCGCCGACGAACGAGGTGGAGACTGTGGCCAGCAGAGACTATCAGCAGCAGCAGCTCTGGGCGCAAATGTCGCGGCTCTGCGTTGCCGCCGAGGAGACCTACCGACTCGCCAAGAGAAACGCCGACGCCATGCGGCCAAAGCACAGGCGTATGCCAACGTACTGAGATGGATGGTGAATGTGGAGAGTCGAAGAGAGAGTGAGAGGAAAACTGGGTGTAGTAAAGAGTGAGAGGAAAGTTGGTAGTAATTTGTGCCGCTGAAAGTGGATTCTCAATGACGATCTATTTAGGGAAGCGATCCAGTATCAAACTACACCAGGACACTCTCGCGCGTCTTGTCAGGGAATCAAACCAGCATACTGCACGAGGAACTATGTTCGTTGATGTGAACGCAGCATAATACTACGCCGTGTTACTGCACAGTACTACGAATTGGCCAAAGATCTCGACAACCTTCCATTCCCATGCTGAAGAGATCGGGAAAGTATACGGACTGGCTGAACGAGATGAGCGTGTCCGTTGGCGAAAGGATCGCTGGATTATCAGAGAGAAGTGGTCTCTTCCGCCCCGGCACTACTCTCCTGCTGGTCCGGCTTCAAGTTTCAGAACTGCCCCGCCACTCGCGGGATGTCTGGGCAGACAACCACACCAGTGGTGGCCTACACATACTGTCCAAGCCTCAAATGCGGCAATAAGCTGTAATTTTCACCAATCGCTAATGTTTTCAGTGTCGTACACTCAACCCTATCATGTCACGTCGCGACATTAATAAAACTGTTGATGAACGGAAGATCGAACTGCAAGCCCCATTCTTCTCCATCCACTGCTCCCCAAGTTCTCCGTCCACTGCTCCCCAAGTTATTTACGCTCCGTGGTGCAGTAGACAAACACAGCGAAGATCAAGAAACGCTGGTTGACAACAGACATTCTTAGTGTGCTCTTATTAACCAGGAGAAGTAGCGAAAAAAACAATCAGACAGCGATTCCATTTCCGGCGTCGATTCTCTACGACACGTGGATAAGTCGTTGTGAATCCACCGGTCACGATGACTGTACAGTACTGTAGCGTGATGGCTTGTCTGCACAGATATGCTACCGTAAGCTCCCCAGTCACCAGACCATTACGTATACAGTATACTGTACAATATCTTTGCAGACAAGCCATCACGCTTTGGCGCATCCTTGTGCGACTCCTGTCTCGGCGACGCTATCAGTAGTCACTACAGTAGGACATTTGTCCGTAGCTGTACACTCGGTCGTGGACGTGCTTTACATTGGAGACCGACGCTGTTGCATTTATTGTCCCGAGATTCGTGGTCAAATGTGGAATCGAGACTTTCCTGAATGGAGTGGGGCATTCACAGGCCGTAGCCCCCGTGTGCGTGACCACGTTCGGATCTTTCGGGTGCCGGTCACGCCCGGTACTGTACCGTAGAAGCTTTGCATCAGACACAGATTCACAGTACCTCTGACGTGTCCAACATGGATGGAGATGCGCACAAAGTTTTATTCCTTCTGATAAAGCATGAAGTGGTTCAGTCGACCGAGATAACCCACGGCTGCCCGATGCCTAAGTGACTGAATGTTCCACCCCTTTACTGTTCACGCACCCGTTCCGCATCGCACGGAGTCATGATCTCCCACCAACCACCCAAAGCCAATCATTTCTCTTTTTCGATCTTCACGACAGCAGCATGAAGTTCCCTCTCGCATCACCTCCGTTCCCGCTGCTAGTGCTCTCCAGCAAGCAGTGCGCCTCCTTCCAGCAGCTCGCGCGACAGCTTCTACATGAAACTATCGTTGAATACGATCACTTCGTACGGGTTCAGCAGCGCGTGCTTGACTTGGACGAGTGGAAACACGTCAAGAGTCGCGAGCTCTTGTCGGTTTTCAAGCAGCGCGATGGTGCTGCTGCTGCCGAGTCGTCATCTGCTTCTCAGTTCAGTGGCAATCAGATCTCAGCGACTTCTGCCTCTAGAAGGACACCAAGTCTGCGTAAAATGCTAACGGTTGGCACAATCGTGGGCAGCCTCGACGACGTGCTCTACGGTGCTATCTCACCGGACGCCGACGCAATCAAGGTCAAGTCGGAATACGTCGGTGATGAACTGGCCGACGGCCGCGTGCTCTATCAAATCTCATCTCCGACCGAGCAGGACCCGTTCCAGTACCTCGCGCTCAAGTGGGTCGTCAAGGGCGCAGTGGTTCGCCCGCGTGACGTTGTGTTTCTCGAAGCGACCGGGTACTATCGGCTACCCAATGGTCGGCGCCTTGGGTACCACTTGAGCCACTCAGTGACTCTTCCGGAATGTCCCGAGCTGACCCATCTAGGGATTCTGCGCGGCCAGGTCTCCTCATGCTTTCTCTATCGTCAGCGTGACGACTGTGCGACTGTCGAGGTGTACATGACGAGCCACGCCGACCCCAGCGGCGCTGTGCCGGAAGTCGTATCTATGCTTTCGTCAGCAAACACACTGCTCAGCTGCTGGAAGTCAGTTTGGTGTGCACAGAACAAGAAGCTCGCGTGGATGGTGCGTGAAGTCGCGACGACGCGCGCACGCGAGCAGCAGTTCGAGGACCGCGGCGTCACCAAGATAGTGGTTCATACAAATGGTGATGGCAAGCGCTGTTGTAACGTCTGCACCAAGACGCTGCCCAAGCTGCGCCGTGTCGTCGCGTGCGAGCTGTGTCGCTCAGCCATGTGCTCGCGGTGCCGCACGGCGCGCAAGCTCGCGTACGTGAGGCACTCGGGAGAGGTGGTTGCGATTCCGACTGCCTTCTGCATGAGCTGTATCACGCGCGGAACCAACATGAGCGCGGCAGATGTCGCACGACTCGAGTACGTGCCTGGGGCGATCGAGAAGCGTGATAGAAAGATGCGTGCGCGGTCGGAAGACGTGCGCGAAACCGCTCGACCACGCGTGAGGCGACCCCGCGGGAGATCGCTCGAGCCGAAAGCCGAGCCAGGCATCAGTCCCGTACTGGAAACCGACGGGTTCAACGAAACCCTCCACGTCGAGACTATTGACGAGTGGAGCAGAGAGCACAGCATGGCCTCCTTGGCGGAGGGCGACAAAGGCAGCAGGACTGTCGCTGCACAGGAAGAGCCGGCGTCTACAGAAGAGCCGTCCTCGGTACAAGTATCCACACATCAAACGGACCCTCGGCAGGAGATGGTGTGGCAAATGCATGCGCTCTACGCCCAAGTCGAGCAGACGTATCAACTCACCAAGCAAAACAACAAGAACATCGAGCGTTTGTGACGAAACCAAATTCCCACGCGCTTTCCAATCCATACAATTCGCTAACAAATTCAACAACCACCACATCAAAAAGCACCTTCTTCCCCAGTGTTCTTGAACAGCATGAACATCCTCTTCCTCTGATGCTCTCCCCCTGTACCTTAATGTGTTCTTCGTGCTCTCTTTCACAAGCATTGGATGGATGGTCTTGCTCAGTCCTGCTCATACAGAGACGCCTGCTGGATATCCCGAGTCTGGCGCATGGCGATGCGGTACGTCTCTTCGGCCTGCACGCACAAGAAGTTGATCTGTTCCCAGAGCCGCAGTCGCTCGCGCATGTTGTCGTCCGAGAATCGCCTGTCGGTTTCTCGTGAGCTCGGCTGGGAGTCCGGATTCATGTAGTCCACGTCTCCAATGGGCGTGCTGGAGTCGCTCAGGTCCTGACTACGCGAGAGGCTCAGCCCATCCACAGTGAGATCCGTCGCTGCTGTCACTGACGACGACTGCGATGGAGAGAATCGCCGCTTGGGGCGGCTCCTGGTGTACTTGCTCACTGGCTCGTAAAAGTTCTTGCGGATGCGATCAAACGGCTGCACAAACTCGTACACAGCGAGTGCCTCCGAGTTGTCCATGTTCACGGCCGCCGTGATGCAGCCCTTGCACGTGTGCGCCCCACGGTAGTCAAGCTCTTCGATGGTGTATCCAAAAACTAGCTTGCAGGTCGTGATGCACCGCGAGCACACAGCTGTCGCACAGATCTCACACCTCACCGTCTTGCTCAACGGCTTGAGTTCGCGGGAGCACTGGTCACACGTGACCTTGAAGTTGCCGCTAAACGACTGCCGCATAGACCGCCACACTGGTAGGAAGGGGGTCGTCGCGTTTGGCGCGCCATATGCGCGTGCGGACTGCATCCAAACGAGCTTTTTCTTCATGGCACTCTCTGTGACTTTGCACACGGCGATCAAAGCTTCGGCGGCTTGGAAGGCAGTGACCTTGAACATCAGTTCACCGGACGGTTGCAGCGACGTGGTCGAAAACACTTCGACAACACCCGGAGACTGCTGTCGGTACAGCACACAAGCCGAGTACTTGGACCGCAAGATGCCCTGCGACTCGAGCGGACCGACTTCGGGCAGGTCCACCGAGTGGTAGAGTGTGTAACCTATACGCTGCATTTTGCCGTCAATGAGGATCGGACGGAACCCCGTGGATTCGATCAGCACCATGTCGCGGGCCTTGATGAGCGAGCCAATGTAGGACGACCGCGCGTTCCACTTGAGGCCCACGTACGTGAACGGATTCTCGACGGTCGGAATCTTGATATGGCGCAGCGTCTTGTGATGGTAAAAGTCGTCGCGGATCGTCATCGATTTCATGAGCGCAGCAAGGTCGGTGGGTGACGCGGCGCCGTACATGGCATCCTCCATTGAACCCAGTGTCGTGCCCGTGACGAGTAGCTTGACCATGGGCGACCAATCGGCCTGGGCGAGCACTTGAGGGGAAGCAATGTCCGCCGGCAGCGGCTTGTGGAGGGCGCTCGGCGGGTCGCGTTGTCGCAGGTAGTAGATCTGCATCTTCTCGCGCTTCTTTACAATCTTCCACTTGCGCGAGTCGAGAACCGGGTTCGCACGGAACTTCTCATAGGCCTCAAGCACTTGGTCGATCACAGCATTGGCGACGCGTTCATACTCGCCACAAAGCTCCAACGAATACGGGAGCGGCAGGCGGCACGGCAGTTCAATCCCGCCCATGGAGAATGAGGAAACGTGGAGAGAGAGTCGTGTGGTGGTGATTTTCAAACTGGTCACGAGAGGCACACCACCACGCACGTAAGGGTTTCAGGGGAGGGGAGGGGGGCTTTCATGTCCACGCCTGATGCCTCATGCCTTATGGGGGGTTGCTCTATGTATTGATGAAGGTGATCCGCCTCACCACGTTTGCTACCACAAACGAAAGGAGACAGCCGGACCACAGGATTTTCTGGCGTGCGAGCGACTTGTTTATGACGGCGCGAAGACGATCGTGTTCCAAAGTGGTGGTATATCAACTTACTCATCAATATCACATTTGACAATCAGTTGAATGCACTTAGATCTAGCACTTGTTAAATTTCGTTGAATATATTATCAGAGGTAATCGGCAAATAGCGACAATCATGACACTTAGGCGACCAGATGGATAATATTCTGTGTGGTGCAACTTGCTGAGACCGTCTGTCCAACTTGAAGTTGGCTCGGCTATGCAACAGTGCTACAGAGGTAATAGAAGCGTTCGTATGTTGTAAAACGCATTTTTAAGCGTCTGTAAAACGTTTTTATTGGTCAAACGTTTTTCCGGGACCAATACGTTGCACAGTATTGTTAAACAGCACAAGTACACTTCGTAGGACTACTGTATGTGTACTGTACAAGGTGATAATTACAAATATACAATTTAAATATCCATAAATACAGAGGGTGTTTCATCCCTCCCCGCCGTTTAGCGACCATAGAACCACCTTGGCCACCAAATCGAGCAGAGCCGTACGCCTCCGCAGGACGAAGGCCGACCCCACAATTCTATGCATGCAGGGTAAGAGGGTTTAGAGATACGGCGCTACATAGTAGCTGGCAATCAGCTTGTGACGAGACAATTTATGTACTTTTAGATCGGTTTCTGCTGTAAATTTAGAGTCCTGTCTGTGTACAAGCAAGACGTTTGCACCGTACAAATTGTACGCATCGGGTCTAGTTTGACAGCAGCAGGGGTGATCAGCGACCGGATTGCGGGCGAAATGGACCGTAGAAGTTCTTTTAAATGATCCTTGATGCACCTCGATTTGCCTGAATCAAGGCTCATCAAAGGAGGATTCGCCACATCGCTGATGTGTGGAGCCACCCGCATGCGTGTGATGGCGAGCTTCTCTTCTCATCAAAAACTGGGGAAGAAACAAGACTGACGCGACTGGAGTGTTTCAAATATTAGCTGTACGTTTGTGCGAGTTCGTCTCGTTAATCTTTTCTCTCAATTCATTTTCTTGCCGGACAGTAAACTGAGAGTGTTTAATACGTGCTTGCAGTGTGTAGTTGACGCCCATGCGTGCTGGAACCATTTTAATTGTTCTCTAGATTATTAAGAGTTTGTCAAGAGTCCAACAGTGGACCTCACTGCAACAATGATCTGTTTGGTGGTTTACTGTTCTGACTCTGTCAGCTCAGCGACGTTCGACACCCCGTCCTAAACGTGGGTTTGTCCCGCGCAACTGCGCTGCAAACGGCTGAACATCTCGCCTTCGTTAACGTTATCGAAAACGAACTAATTGTCGATCATTTTAGGCTGCTCGATGCACAGACAGACTAAAAGCCAACGGCTAACCATATATTTTGCTGTTTCTTCTGTCCTATCGGTGCTTCCGCAAAAAGTTGTGTACATGAGTGCTTAAAAGCATTCTTAAATAAATAAAAATTTCGAATGCGTCTGAGTGGACGTACAGTACAGTAAGCAGCTCCAGACGCATCGTCAACAACGCGAGTGTCTACAGCAGCTGGGGGAAATTCCCAGAACCCGTACCATATATCACATGGTTTCCCAAGACCAGTTCCATTCCACGCGAACTGAGCTGTCCTCGTTCTTGCGGCGTGTGTACTTTGCCTTCTCCGGGGACGCGAGCCTCGAGAGACTCAGCGCCAGCACGAGCACCCAGAAGCAAAAAAAAAAGACTGGAGCACGCCACAGTGCAGGTACAGTGCCGACGACGCGAAGATGAAGGCGATGCTGTGGAAGGAGAGAGCGTCCCGCACCATGAATGAGTGCGTGGTGTGGTGGGGGCCGTTGTGTTGGAGAAAAATGTCTGTTGGCGACCAAATAGGCTTGGGGAGCAAAAACGAGACGATAGTGCCTAATTCAGGGTTGATTGAGCAGCCAATAATAGAGTGTACTGGCAAATCCGAGGTCAAACTGTAGCAAACATGAGCAAAAAACAGCAAGAATGAGAAAAAAAACAGCAAAAATGAGCAAAAACAGCAAAAATGAGCAAAAAAAATACAAATCAGGGGTCTGATGCAGCAATAAAATGGATCAGATACAAGCAAAAATGAGCAAAACAACAGCAAAAATGAGCAAAAAATCAGGGTCCGAAAGTCCACTCAAAAGTGCGTGTTCAAATGAAGCAGAAGGCTCTGGCGAGGAGAATGGTGCAGTGATGCATACTATAGTTCGTAGTATGGATGGTGAGGCTCATTGCGACGGCCCCTACGAACGACGTAGAATCCCCTTGCCATCCGGATCTCGGAGTTAATCACGATGAAGATTTATCGCCCGCGACTCCCATGGAGCTCGCAACAGTGCTTGCGCGAGCAACATGCCACCCGCTGTCCAGGTTTTTGCCCAAGGGGTCAATCTTCAAAAGGTCGACCTTGTCTCATTGTCCATTATCCACCGACCGAGACTATTTGTCAGACAGAACGCCACTACAACCGAGTTAGGCAGGAATTTCCTGATCATAAGATGCGGTCAGACAAGCTTTCAGTCGTATTGAGTCAATACGACTCAAAGCTCGTCACTACTGGTAGTAGTGACGAGAATGCTCATCATGCATCCATCATCACTAGTATTACTAGTGACGATGGATGCGTAATGAGCATTCTTGGTTCTGTTTTGTTCAACAAGCTCGCTGTACAATTCCATAGAGTACCCATACAGTACCCAAACAATACCCGTACTACACGCAAGACAGGTTGTTTACAAATTTTATACCTCTCACTCACTGGAAGGATGGCTGTTGCTGCACTGCATGTCGTGTGTCTGGCGCACGGCTATCCGATACGTTTCCTCGGCCTGTACGCAAAGGTGGTTGATCTGATCCCACAGCCGCAGTCGTTCCCGTGTGATTTCGTCCGAGAAGCGCTTGGGTGTCTTGGTTGACCACTGCTGTGCGTCAATCACCACGTCTTCTTCATCGTTGGCCGCCGAGCATTCGTCCATCCGCTGGATAGAGGATAGGCTAGGTGTTTCAAGCGTCACATCGGTCGGAGCTGCCGAGGCCTGCGACAACGAGAGTCGCTGAACGGGTTTCGCCTCCGTGACCTCTGGCTGAGCGTGAGTGAAGTTCTTGCGGATGCGATCAAAGGGCTGAACGAACTCGTACACGGCGAGTGCTCGCGAGTTGTTCAAGTGGAGCGCTGTCGAGATACAGCCCTTGCAGGTAGGCGTCGAGCGGTACTCGAGTTCGTCGACCTTATCCCCAAAGACTAGTTGGCACGTCGTGATACACCGCGAGCACACAGCGATCGCACAGATGTCGCACTTAATAGTCTTGCTCAATGGCTTGAGCTCGCGCGAGCACTGATCGCATTCGACCTTGAAATTGCCGCTGAATGACTGTCGCATAGACCGCCACCTCGGCATGTACGTCATGGCAACATTCGGTGCGCCGTATGCACGTGCAGCCTGCATCCACACGAGCTTCTTCTTCATGGCACTTTCCGTCACATTGCAAATCGCACTGAGAGCCTCTGCCGCCTGGAACGCCGTGACCTTGAACATGAGCTCACCCGCGGGCTGCAGCGCCGTGGTCAAAAACACTTCGACGACGCCCGGGGATTGCTGGCGTAAGAGCACACAAGCCGAGTACTTGGACCGCAGGATTCCCTGTGAGGATAGCGGCGTGACTTCAGGAAGATCCACAGAGTAGAAGAGAGTGTAGCCGATGCGTTCGTACGCGCCGTTGATTAGCATTTGTCGAAAGCCTGAGGACTGGAGGAAGACCATATCGCGGGCCTTGATTAGCGACGCGATGTACGATGATCGCGCATTCCACTTCAAGCCCACGTACGTGAACGGGTCGTCCACAGTCGGTGGTCTAATGTGGCGCAGCGTCTTGTGGTGGTAGAAATCGTCTTGGATGGTCATCGACCTCTTCAGCGCCGACAAGTCTGTTGTCGACAGGGAGCCATACATGGCGTCGTCAAGCGAACCAAGCGTGGTGCCCGTGACAAGCAGCTTGACCATGGGCGACCAATCCGCCTGCGCAAGCACTTTTGGTGATGCCGTGCCCGCCGGTAGTGGCTTGTGGAGCGCGCTCGGCGGGTCGCGTTCGCGCAGGTGGTAGATCTGCATTTTCTCGCGCTTCTTGATGACTTTCCACTTGCGCGAGTCGAGCGTCGGATTAGCGAGGAATTTGTCATAGACCTCGATCACCTGATCCACCACAGCGGCCCCGACACGCTCGTACTCGCTGCAGAGCTCGTCCGGGTACGGCAGCGGCAGCTCGCAAGGCAATTCGATCTGGCCCATTATTGAGATGTTTGTGACGTGTGAGCCTTGCGTTGTGTTCTTGAAAATGTGCACTGAGGTGTGACTCCATACAGTATCTGATGAGGCATCCTGTTGGGATCGCATGATGGTGCGTCACGCACAGCAGGTGGTTCTCTACAGTACCTTGGTGTGAAGCTCAAATATCAGCCACGCGAGCCGTGAGTATCTCATGCCAACCTTCTCGCGGAATGCTTGCGGAATGATTGAGTTTAGGATTACATGTGGTTCTGAAGGAATATCAATAACTGTATTTGTATGATTCACAGCACCTTGAAGCTCCCAACTTGGCACGGGGTATTTCCAGTGACAGTTTGACAAGAGCGTACGTCGCAAAATCAGCTTGATGATTTCTGTGGCCAATTCTCAACAATATTCACTGAGAGTGGCCATCCTCTTGAGGTTGGCTCGGCTGTGTGCGGAATCGACAAGAAGCAGTTTCAACTGTAACTCAGTACAGTAGCTAAGGACACTGATCCGATGTCATGCCAACACACTCACTATATCTAGCGAGGTCTACAGCCAAGAAATGCTAGCTGCTGGCCACTCCATGCCACGCCACAACTGAGGCGATCAGCTGCCCACGCTTCGCTCTATTCTAATATAATTGAAAGCTTCGGAAAGTGGGAACCTCAACATGATCAACCGTGGTTACAGTACTGTACACGTACCACGTGGAGAGTTTCTCCACACCAAAGTGGTCCACCAAAAGGCAACACTTGGCTTCGGACCCAAGTTAGGCGTTGCCTGTGATAGACAAGTACCAGTATGCTGTACATTCTTCCTGTTAGTGAGGTCTATTGAAATGCGATTAACGATCTCACGGGCCTCTAAAGGTATATTGTACATTGCTCAATATACTGTTCAGTATGAAGGTCAGTCAGGGATGCATTGGTGTTATTTATAAACAACACCAGGGATGTCAGGGATGCAGTTGTGCATCCCTGACTGACCTTCATCCCTGCATAAATGACAGCCGTGTCGGACAGCTGTTGGTCTAGTTTGGCATAAACACCTCGTCTTCATAACCTTCAGCATTGTATGCATGTATGAGACTGACCAAGATCTGGTCTCGAGAGCCTGGAGTCCTCTCCCTACTCCGCTCTGGTTCTGTCTCATAAGACCATGAACCGTGGGTACAAGGTCTTAACATCAGTATTTCTTTATCAGTGCCGAGTGTTGCTATGTAACGTCAACACTGGAGCGTTTTGTTGTTGAGAAAGCACTTGATTTGCGGGAAAAACTCAACCAAACGACTCTAGATATTACTGAACATTGTTGAGTTTTGCTGTGTGCATTCCTGTTTGGTGTGGCTTAAGACTTCAAGCTGTGTATAATTCCACGAACTATACGTACAGTATCCGGACTCAAGATAATAACGTTAGTTGTTTATGCCTCTGTCGGAGCTTTTATCATCAGAGTGTATGTTGTTATTGGGCGACGTCGTTTGCCAGAAAGGCTGGGCCTCCCATCCGTGGCAGGCTGTTGACGATGTTCCATTAGGTGACATCGAGGCGAGCCGGGTTGGACGAAACGGGGTCAGTAGCTCGGCAGCTGGCGTCGACAACTTCGCATGAAGTACGACTGGAACTCAGAGGTCGGTGGGGCTCACGCCTTCTCTCCATCATCTTGTCCATGAGCAGGCAGACATATACCGCCTGGCTGTTACAGTATTCGGGAGCGAGCTTCATGGCGGCGACCGGATTACGGAGGTGGGTCACACCCACTCCCCGGGTATCGACCGCGATGTAGCGGCCCTATGGACCATGCTCGAGGTGTCCACTGGCTATCTGTTTGTGCAGCAGGTTCTTATTATTGATGGTTTTTCAGCTACGTATCGATGACTGTTACTAGAGACATTGTACATTACAGTCACACCTCTCAACTCGACATCCCTGAGGCCCAATATATTTTCGACAGGGTTCTCACACATAACTTTGTATGGTCACTGACTGAAGCCTCTATATAGTTACATTTTGAGGGGGTGTCAAGTTGGGAGGGTTGACTGTACTGCAAAACACCTTCAACCTCGTGTTCATTTTATGTGCAATCAGACATTCTCCCAACTCATCGCCAACTCGGGGAGCACGGCGAACCAGTGCCGTAATGCCGCTCTCACCTCCCCTGCACAGCGGGAGAGTGTTTTCATCCACTACATAAGGTCATTGGCGAGTGGGGACGAGATTTCTGGGAAACCCGATCGCTCATCCGCCGCATGCGCTTGAAGGCTGCACCTTTCTCCTATCCATCGCCAAATCAGCTGCCTTTTCGGTCGTTTTGCTTCTGTCACGATAGTGGTGATACCATCGCGTGGTTTTGAGCTTGATGGTACAATTGTAGTTATTTGGCGTAGAACTGGATGATTAGACCATCGAGGCGATCCAGATATCCGTTGCTTCCGGACCCACCAAAGGCGCCAATATTTGTAACTAGGAATCCACCTCTGTTGTGAAAAGTGTAGTGTGATGTGGGGAATCTGAGTCACTCGGGACGCCTCCCACACGTTGCGTGATGCGTATCTGAGCACCATACTGGACAGAGAAGAGGGTTGCTCGTGGGGCGCACTTTACCTCATGAGCGTGAGGATCAACTACCAACTACTGTCGCTGACGACCACAGATAACTGCCAGCCGTGCCGGCTGCGGCTAGGATGCGTTCTTATTTGTCCATCTATCTCAATGAGTCACAGCAATTCCCTCATTAACGGTCGTGTTGTGCAAGTACCGGATCTCGTTGGTGAAGTACACTGTTCCGATGCACCAAACCAACTATAACGTACTATACGATTGACCAATAGCTCGTGGCACTCCAACTTTACTCTCGTGGGCCTCCACAATACACTTAACCACGAGTGCTACGTTATTACTGTGTATCAGTAGGTATCACTGACACCACCTCGTACAGCCCCGACGAACAGACAAACTCGACAACCAAGTCGCCCCACTCGGTGTTCAGTCGTCGTGGATAGGAAAGTGGCACGAACACGTTTGTGTAAAAGTGGAGTCGAATGTTCACTGGAATCAAGGCCGCTTCGACTTGCAGTTCATCGGGACGGTTGTGGACAAAACTGTTTAGTAGACTGGCCTTCGGCGATCTGCTGAATAGAAGCGACCCTTTGCAGCTGCAGCACGAGTGCGAGTCTCGTCTGAGAGTGATCAATTGTCGAGACGTCAACCTGCACGTTTGTTCACCTCTAAGCAGTGCTCTATTCTATTTATATACACAGTGTAAATGTTTTCAAGATTAATATGCAATACATATTTGGATACATACAGATCATTTATAAGAGGTAATCGAAAGATCTGTTGAAGAAAAATCAAAATGTTTTGAACAACTGGCGGTATTGCGGTGAAACGACATGTAAAGTTCCGATCATTGCTTTGTCGCAATATCACACATACGTGGAAGGACTACAAATTACTCGTACCGCTCACTCGTTCACTTTATACGGGCATTCAATATGTGTGTTCCGGTACCCGTCATGGAGCGTGCTTATTGATGAGCAGAGAGAATCACGAACTTATCGCCCAACAACACAGGTACGTTTCCTGCACTGATTGCGCGCACGGGGAGGGTTGGACTCGGTCTCAAGCTATTTGAATATCATGGCGAACGCGGGTTGGGGGCGCGACAAGAAATCCACGTGCCGAAGAGAGTTTACTTGTACCTTCGGTAAGGTTTTCAGTCCTCAGGCAGCTGAATACAATTTACAGTGCGCTATCGTCATATCCTTTGTTGCACTCGAAGAGAAACAACTTCAGTCGCAAGACCGCAGCACAGTTCACTTGGACGTGACACCCGGAAGTGCCGTGAAAGTGAAATCCAGCACACCACCTCCAATCCAGCACAAGCAGCACAGTTGAGGCTGAAGTTCATGTGACCTTTCGCGGAGCAGCGATTGCTGACTGCGATTCAGCGAGTGGCTGAGCAGTCTCATCCTCCACGCACGATTTTGTCTCAAAGCGTCTAGGTTTGTGGACGGCGGGCGAGAAATCTGTCCCCTGAGATTACGCTTCGAGCTGTTTTGTTCATGATATTAATACCATTGGCTACATGCGAAGACATGAGGTTCTCCAGCTCCTCGGTCAGTGTACTTCGACGTTTTTCTGGTCCTCAAGTCTGCGCGCCCACGAAATCCCCTACCAACTGGAATGCCACAATTTATGGATGCGACAGAGGCAGTGCACTGTAAACCGGATGCTGGAGAACGCTGGACAGCATTCATCCTGGTACACGCTCAGTAATACTGTACTGAAGTCCCAAAGTCGTAACTTCGTTTGTCAACAAGTTCTATGCAATGAGCACAAAACTCGCCAGGATGGACAACCGCAGCCACAAAACGCCAGAGGGTCAGAATACAGTTAGAGAGAGAGAACGGACTCAAGGCATACACAGAAAACGGTATAACTGTAATATATAATTCAACTCTTTGAAACATACTTTGTGCATAAATGTGTTACCTCGAAGTAGATATCGTATAACCCGTATTAATATATATATTTTAGCTGTGTACTACGTAGCGCCGTCTTCAATGTACACGAAACACAACTGTTGCTGCCTGTCGTTATTCCTTGAGGAAAGATGCTGACATTGGTCCAGTCCACTCGGCGCCACGAGTTGCAGACCACACATATTCGCGTCTTTTCTTTTTTTCGTGAGGTTGATTTCGAGTTGCGAGTCCCGCCATGAGTATTAGCAACGTTATGTTAGAAGGGGCCATCGTGAAGGCTTAATGGCCGCAACAAATGGACGTGCTGGAGGTACCGCAGGTGTCGAGATGGACACAATTGAACGCGCAACTGGCGTTTGGATGCGCAAGACGGTCTGTTCTCGCCGGTACCAGCCACGTCTGGCCCGTGCCGTATAACTTGTCTCCGTTCATCGTCGACTTAGCTGGCACGCCAGGGCCTTTGCAACCGAATCCCAGCTGCATCAGTACAGTACTGGATTGTACTGGACCTCGCAATCTGCAATTGGCATCGTGATCGTTGATACGTCGATTCCATTGCCAACCTGCACGAAGAGACGCAGCATTTCCCAAACTTCATAGTCTCCGATAGCGTTAGCACCGAGTCAGCTGACCCGGAATATGACGGCGACTACCGCGCGCTTCACCCCACCGCGGCTGGTGAACGAACTACCTGCTGGCCGATGCCGCGCGTACGAGCTGCTCGCGATGGCTGTCGTTAAGCGCACTGTCGCCCAGTACGCTTGCCACACACAGACGTGTTCGTGTGGCCACTCTCCGGGTCGCGTCGACCCCAAAAGTTGGAAGCTCCTGAAGAAACATGAAACCGTCAAGATTTACCAGTCGCGAGAAAAGCCCCAGCCCATTCAGTTCGTCGAGTCCGGCGACAGGAACTGTCCACAGCAACCCAGCCTGGCCCAGTGGGCACCGAGCACTCAACTGCTCTGCGTTGGCACGCTGCCGGGTACGCTGGAGGACGCGATGCTCGGCACAGTCACGCCGACCGAGCTCTCGATGGCATCGCGGTCGCTCGCGATCCAAGACGAGTTCATCCGCCATCGTGTGCTTCAGGACATCAAGGTGCCGACGCAGGAAGATCCGTTCAAGTATCTCGGTCTGAAATGGGCGATGCGGTCGTCATCGCTGCGGTCGATCGTGCGCGCGCGTGATCTCGTCTTTGTCGAAGCCTCAGGTTTCCAATATATTACACTGAACCACACCCACGAACGCATCGGCTACACGCTGTGCCACTCGGTCGAGATCCCCGAGCTCCAGCCGGCGACCACCAAGAGCGTCACGCGTGCCAAGTTCTCCATGTGCTCTGTGTATCGTCAAAGAGAGCCAGGCGTCGTCGACATGTTTGTGACGCTGATGTCCGACCCTGGAGGAAAACTGCCCCTCAAGCTCGCAGCGCAGTCGGCGGCCAGTGCACTCATCGCGGCCGCCAAGCTCATGGACTGTGCGGTTGAGCGCAAGCTCGAGTGGATGCTCAAGTCTAAATACACGGCGTCGGTCTCCCCCGAGGGCGAGTGCATTGCCGTCGCCAAGGCGCACGGCTCCCACTGGTGCTGCATGCGGTGCTCGCGCAATCTCTCGTCGTTCGCATCGCTTGGTGCATGTGGTGTGTGCCACTCGACCGTGTGTTTACGGTGCCTTACGCCGCGCAAACTTGTGGTTGGTTCTTCGCCACGAGAACTCAGGCGGAAAACGTTCCAGGTGTGCACGGGCTGCATCGCTTCGGCGCAGCGCGGTATGGACACGACACAAGTCGCGGCTGACGAGTTTGCCCGCTCTGAGGAAGCAAAACCAGCAGCGGCAGCTCACAACCACGCAGCAGAACCAACACTCAAGAGGGTGGACCGCGTGTGTCCATCTCCGAGCGAGATGTCTGAGACCTCGACGTGTACGATTTCGACTTGCACGACCTCGTCTAGCTTCCTTCGATCGATCAGCCGGGTGCTGCCCACCCCCCATGCGGATCCCATTGTACTGTACGAAGAGAACTCCGACACCCATCACTACCAAACAAGCCAGCGCTCCACTCGGTCGATGGATCACCTCACGAAATCACTCCACTTGGAAGATCTCGCGATGCTGGACGATCCGTGTACCGAAGACGAAGAAGAAGACGTGATCAATATCATCGAGCCGCTCTCCCCAGCAGCACTCGAACGACTGCGGCTGGAGGAGCAGATGAACGACCTTCGGGAACTGGCCGAAGAGACCTTCCGCATGACCAAGCGCCAGACACGCACAATCCAGCGATCGAAGCTGGAAGTCCACGTTCGCTTCCAACGGCGTGCGATGTCCAAGAGTGCGATTTACTAGAGTAGAAAAGACTGGGAGATAGTGATTGTAAAGTAATTGGAGATCATCTTGATTCATTCCGTTCCACAAATCGTGCTCCCATTTGGCATGCATACTGTACGGAATCGCTGATGAGACTTTCACTACCGGTACAAGTCAGGTACTGTACCGTACCGCGATGTGAGAACGGTGCTTTACAGGAAATGTAGGGCCCTCCACTGACCGGAGTCTGGTGACAAAAGAATTTCTAAAATTGTCAAGCGAACGTTGCTCTGGTTGCGCCACCCAGTCTGGCCGCATGTATTCATTGAGTCGACACTACTGTTGATGATGATGATGAACTGAGTACCATTGAACTGCTCTTTTAGAGTCCCTATAGCCGCCGTTGGGCTGTCCTTCAATTCGATGAGCGAAGTGGTGGGCTTGCCAGTGGGCAAAGTCCGTGCCGACCTCGAGGGTCTGCTCGGTTGGTCGGATGGTGGACTTGACTACTGGTCCGAGTGTTCATCGCTGCGTTGGCTGCGGCGTCGGCCATGTTGTTATAGGCGCGCAGGTGATGTGCCGATCGTCTCACGCCGAGCTGATCTCCAAGGCGCCGAGCTTCTGCGTTAGCGCTCGCAGCTGCGATATTGTCGTAGTTGACCAAGGATGAGCTGGCTGTCGCCGACGACTTCCAGTAGGAGCCACCGGTGTTTCTGGGCGACTCTGAGCCCCTCCAACACTCCGCGATACTCGGCTTGGTTGTTGGTTGTGGTAGGCTTGGCCGACGATATGGCTGCCGACCAATTGACGGATGCTGCGGTCGCCGCGGGGTTCGTGCTGACGATGACAGCTCCGCTGCCGCTTGGTCATGTGTTCCACCGTGATCCGCCGTCGAAGAAGAGAATGTATCGCCTCTCGGATTCCTCGTTGGTGGAAATTCGTTTGTGGGTCACTACGACGTAAATCGCCACTGCCGTGTGGCAGCTGGCTGCGCTGTTCTCCCTGCGCTTCCACCGGACGCCGACGAGAGTTGCGCGCAGGCATACGTCGTGGTACACTCGAGCTTGGACCGGGGATCATATCTCGTCTCGATCCTCTGTGTCTGTGCACCAGCGCCAGATAGTGTGCAGCGTGGCCAGTACCTGCAGTCTCCATGCTGCCTGCACCTCTTGGTGGATAGCACTCGTGACATCTGGCGTTGGCTTGATCTCCGGACGCGTCCAGAGCCTGCTGGGGATGGTGTTCAGGCGTAGGCTGAAACTTCGTGCAGGAAGAGCTGCGTGTCGGGTCGCCCCTGTTGATTCCACAAATGAGTCGACACTACCGTGTTGGCGCTCTCTCTCTCTTTCTTTCTGTACTGCTGAGCTGCCTACTTCTTTCCCATCGAGAGGGCGGTGTGAACGTCAAGCCTGTAATGCAAAATCTCCTCGTGGCGACATTTTGAGTATTACATTGGTCAGCTTGGACTTGAGACTCAAAGAGACTCTGACTTCTCTTGGTCATACTGCCTCCTGAACTGTGAGATTTCTCCAATAGAGGCGAGTTCTGAGTCCTGTCTCATGCACGGAAAACCCAGTTTTGCGCACCCTTGCAGCTGGCTGAGTGAGCTCTGGGTCCAGCAGCTGTGTTCTTCAGCGATGAATCCTCCAGGGCGATTTGCACGGTGCCGAGCTAGGACTGAAGGATGCGGTGCATGACTGCATCTTGCACTAAAGACCAGGCTGTAAAACAACATAGGAAGGCCGAGTTGGACAGAACTGGGATTTTGTCTGCATAACATGGTCAGAATTTCTTCCGAGCCTTTGGTCATCACAGGAAAAGCCTTCGGAGCACACTGAAGTATGCGGTGCATGACTGCATCTTGCACTAAAGACCAGGCTGTAAAACAACATAGGAAGGTCATGTTGGACAGAACAGGGATGTTGTCTACATAACATGGTCAGAATTTCTTCCGAGCCTTTGGTCATCACTGGAAAACCCTTAGGAGAAAGGCCTTAGACGACAGTCCTGTCACATGCTGAGATGTTGAGACGCCAAACTTTGGCAAGCACCCTCAAGAAATTCTACACAAGATTGGGCCCTAGGCATTCACCAAATCGACATCCACCACTCATAACCGACCAAGGCATGAAGTTCCCACTGCGCGAGCGTCCGTTTCAGCGAGTCTCGCTCTCCTCGCACCAGTGCGAAGCTTACGAGTCGCTGCTGGACACGGTCATCGAAGCGACGCTCGAGGAGCGTCACCGGTTTGTCCGCCAGGACAAGAGCGTACTCGACAAGAAGCTCTGGAAAGCCGTCAAACGGCGCGATGACATCTCGGTCTTCAAGCGCATCAGTTGTGAACCGGCCGTGGCGTATGGGCGACGACGCGTCACTCTGCGACAGCCCGCCGAGGACTACCACTGGCGCATGCCCAAGATGATCGCCGTGGGCACGATTGCCGGCGCGTTGGACGACATCATGTACGGAATCGTCACGCCTGACGCACCCAGCATTGTCGTCAAGACGTCCTACGTGAATGACGAGCTCGTCGACAGCGCCGTGCTCCACAAGATCCATAGCGCGACCCCACAAGATCCGTTTCAATATACTGGGCTCAAGTGGATGGTCAAGGCGCACTCGCTATCGCCGAATAGCGTGATCTGGCCGCGGGACTTTGTCTTTGTCGAGTCAACCGGTGTGCGTACGTTTCGTGACGGCTCGCGCATGGGCTTCCACGCGCTGCACTCGGTTGACCACCCGCAATGCCCGGACCTCGAATCCCAGGGCATCGTGCGCAGCAAGTTTTCGTCGTGTTACCTCTACTTCCAACGCGACCCGGGCACCGTCGAAGTGTACATGATGTCGTTTGTCGAGCCCGGCGGTAACATTCCTGAGGCGGTCGCCGTCATGTCGGCAGCCAACACAATGATCGGTATTTGGAAGTCGGTCTGGTGCGCGCAAAACAAAATGTTGGCGTACCTCTTGACGAATGACGCAGCAAGGCGACGCTTCCGTGACGCGTCTAGCTATGCAAACGCAGTACCAAGCGGGGCCAACAGGCATGCTCGATGCTGCAACTTGTGTACCAAGGCATTCGGTTCGTTTCGTTCGGTCTTGAGCTGCCAACTCTGCTCAGCGTGGGTCTGCTCTAAGTGTCGCATCGCACGCAAGCTCAGCTCGTCCGACGATACTCTTGAACTCAGACACAGGGTTGTTGAAGTCTGCAAGGGCTGCATCGCCCACGTCGCTGTGGCGGACACTTTTAGTGCTGCGATCGACCAATATGTCTCCCCCTCGACCGAAGAGGAGGAGCCGATCCAGACGACGCTCGAAGTCGAGCAGCTCAAGCGCCCACGTCGCGACTCGAGCGAGTCCAGTGCAACACAACGCGACTCGATGAGGTCACTTGCGTCTGCAGGTGATTTCAGCTCCGTCCGCAGCTGGCGTAACGACGACGAGTTCGATGAACCGCAGAGCCGGTCACGAGAGACGTCGGAAGCCGAGAGCGTGGTCATGGAGACTATCAACGACTGGGAGCAACAGCAGAAGGAGCTGGTTCCAACCCCAGCAGCAAGCTCGGTCCGTCCTGCGGGCTCGAGCTTGCACCGTTGGTCGACGTCTGATTTGGACGACGACCACCAACAGCGGCTGATGCAGACCATGCACTCGCTCTGTCTCACGGCCGAGCAGACCTACCAGATCACGTCGCTCACCGGCAATCGGGTGCTCGAGTCTAACGTTCGTACAAGAAACTAATAATTGCAGAAGTAAGCCGTCTTAAATTGAAGTACCAGCTGCGTATCTACCTAAAAAACTGCTACTGGGTGCAATGTTGGTACAGGCTGGTGGAGCACTAGTCCTGCAAGAGTCCTGATCCACCAGCCTCGTTGTCGTCGCCTGCTGCAGAAATCAAGGAGATCGCACAGCTCGCTGCAAGGGAGACTGGGATGACCCAGCCCGGAGATGAGTTTGTCAATCATTCTATTGTGTAACCTACAAAGTTCACTGGAGGCGATGCGGTGGTGCAACCTGGTTTACAGAACATAATCGTCAGACGCACTCGGTTGCGTCGTCTCCGCGTCGTCGAGTGTGCCCGAAGATATCAGAACTGGTGACACGACGCAAATGATCACTGTAGTCGTTCCTGCTTGTAGAGTACGTTGAAACGAGAGGAAAAACGGTATTATAGTTATACGATTAGAAGCGACCGTCGTACTGAATGAAGGTCGAGAACTTGCACGGTTAGCTGCTCTCCAGTTGCGTTGACGAGGCTATCGATGTGAACGGTGCAAGTTCTCGACCTTCAGTACGACGGCGAGGTACTTGCCTTCGTCTTCGTCTTTCAGTTCGTAACGCTTGGGGCAAATCCAACAGTGGAGAATCGAACGTGAGCCAATTCACCTAGGCAAACTATCATACTGCTGGTTGCGTCGCCAGCGCCAATTCACATCCCCGAAATCCCTTTGATACGGTCTGCGTATCGTGCCGATAACGTTCGTTCACGTATCGCAACTCCTTTACAAGCAATCGGGCTTCTTGGCTTGGGGGAGTCGAACTGGCTTGCGAGAAATCTGGAACGCGCCTTGCTGTTCGCATTGCTTTCGGGATTGATCGCACTCGAGTTGATCAGAAGCTTCAGCCTCTTGTCGCGTCTTGTAATACGCGCGTACAAAGACTGGGTGCCATGTATCGTGAGTCTCAGGATACAGCTATACAGCTTCTTAGGCTGAGAAGCCGAGATGAATAGACTCGGGCACTCACAGACAGCGCGTTATGTTGCTCATTGCATAGAGTGAATCTGACTCCACATCGTTACATCTCACTGTCGTGAACTTGATTCGCGTCGAGCACCACCATGGGGCGCAGAGATCTCACCGTCTACGCCCGCCCCAATTCGAGTCGACGTTCTGGCGTTGCTCCCCCAGTGGTGGTGCCGTACCCACGTTGGTTTTTCTGTTGACGCAAAAGCTCTCACAAAGAGAAGTGCACTTAAGGAGTAAAAGATGCAAAGGTTCGGCCTGATATTCAGGTCTGATAAACCATTTGTGGATCAGAAAATGAAAGAGACCCAGGTGGATCCAAAGCAGAACCAGAAACGGTCCTGAATCATACAGTACAGTCAAGCTGTGCACACTCTGTAAGTCGTTAAAGTCCCTACTGTAGTTATAATAACAGGTTTATCACTTCTCCCGCTTAGAGGTGTACAGCGGGGACACCGCGAGTCTCATCCATGTCATCAACCTGACGGATTTTGCGTCAAAGTTAGACAGCTTCATAATCACTGTACAGTACTGTACTACAGTGTACTCTGTAAAGTCACGCTCGTCCCCAGAATGTTGCGAGGTTTTCCGTCCTTTTCACCTCCGTATGCTACCGTAAGTATTAGTACACTAAGACAGACTGGCGTCAAAGTGAGTCAAAGAATGGAAGGTCGCGGTGCTATAAGCCAGGCAGCGAAGGCTGATAATGTTCCACCATCAACGAAACCTTGGAGCTCTTGCTTTTGAGTTCTCAACTCTCTGGACGCAAGACCCGTCAGACGCTTTGATTGACTGAGTCCACAAAGTCCTGAAACAGTCATGGGCCCGAACCCGCCGAACCCGATTGTTAACCCGTGCAGCTGTTCTCTGGTGAATGTCATCTTCATGCTTCATGAACATGCCTCGTGCTGGGAGTCATGTCGACAATAGCTGAGCAACAGCCCAACCTACAAAAGCATGGGGTCTTCGCGGAAAGTCTACCCCTAATAAACGCCTAACTGCTCTCGCTGTTTGAAGGGATCCCAAATAAACGCCTAACTGCTCTCGCTGTTTGAAGGGATTCGCTCGGCGTCCTTTTACTTAAGAAAAAGAAACCACAAAAGGGCCAACGAAATACAGTACAAGAGCACAAAACTTCTCCCTCGATTATCTCCAAAGAAGATGGAGTCAAATAATGAGTAAACGGAGTCCAAGCTTCGGATAAAAGAGTCTTCTCAAATCGATTATCGCTTCTTTTAGATTTGGAACACTGCTGCACATCGGTTACAGTAAGTCTTGATGAGAAGTCAAACGATTTACGTGGAATTGACTTTTCTTCTGCACTCTACAGTACACTGTACCAATCTAACTAATAATGCACATCGAAGGGCCACCGTTCTGGGTATCTCGATTCGTCATTTGGTTTGATTGTACAGTATTCATGAAGAGTCGCAACTGCACAGGGAGGGAGTTGTCGCTGAGTGACTGGAGTCTCGAGCGAAAACTCCAGAACCTGGACCCAGGAGTCCTTCTGTCTTTGGTTATCCACATGGGACAGTCCATGATTTCTTTCACTGACCGATGAGATGATACACTAAGCACATCAAGAACAAACCCCAGTCCCAGTCCCACAAAACCCACACCCATCCCCCAAAAACCGACTCCAGTCACGCCACAACTGAGTGTTCCCACTGGATAAAACTGTGTTCAGTCGGTTCTGCCAGGCCGGTCAAGCTTGGTGGGATCATAGCCATTTCCCCAATTGCGCCTTCCCCCACGTAACGTGTCGGAAGTAAAGCACACCACACAGCTATGAAGTTCCCATTGCGCGAGCGTCCGTTCCCGTCCGTCTCACTCTCTCCGCAGCAGCGCGAAGCGTACGAATCGCTGCTCCACACAGTCGTCGACGCCACAGTCGAGGAGCGCCAGCGATTCGTCCGACATGACAAGCGCGTGGTCGACAAAAAGCTATGGAAGGCCGTGAAGCGACGCGACGATATCTCGGTCTACAAACGTATCGGTGGTGAACCGCCTGTGATGCGTGGTCGACGACGCATCTCTCAGCGACAGCCCGCCGAGAACTACCATTGGCGCATGCCAAAGATGATTGCCGTGGGCACGATTGCCGGCTCGCTGGACGACATCATGTACGGGATCGTCACGCCCGACGCACCCAGCATGATCGTGAAGTCTTCGTACGTCAACAACGAAATCGTCGACGGCGCCGTGCTCCACGAAATCCGCGGCGCGTCTCAAGAAGATCCGTTCCACTTTACCGGCCTGAAGTGGATGGTCAAGGCCCACACGCACTCGCTGAACACTATGGTCTGGCCGCGGGACTTTGTCTTTGTCGAGTCGACCGGTGTGCGCACGTTTCGTGACGGCTCGCGCATGGGCTTCCACGCGATGCACTCGGTTGATCACCCGCAATGTCAGGACCTCGAATTTCACGGCATTGTGCGCGGTCAGCTCTCATCGTGTTATCTCTATTTCCAACGCGACCCGGGCACTGTCGAAGTGTACATGATGTCGTTTGTCGAGCCCGGTGGGAACGCGCCCGAGGCGGTCGGTGTCATGTCGGCGGCCAACACAATGATCGGTATTTGGAAGTCGGTCTGGTGTGCGCAGAACAAGATGCTTGCGCACCTCTTGACGAATGACGCGGCGAGGCGACGCTTCCGTGCCGCATCCAGCTTTGCAAATGCAGTACCAAGCGGGAGCAGCAGACAAGTGCGATGCTGTAGCCTGTGTACCAAGGCATTTGGCTCGTTTCGGTCAGTCACGGGCTGCCAGCTCTGTACAGCGTGGGTCTGCTCCAAGTGTCGCATTGCACGCAAAGTCAGCTTTTCCGACGACACACTTGAGCTCACTCAACAAGTCGTTCAAGTGTGCAAGAGCTGTATTGCCCATGTAGCTGTGGCCGATACATTTAGTGCTGCCACCGACCAGTATGTCCAGTACGCCCCCTCCTTGATCGAAGAGGAAGAGGTCGTGCTCGAATTGCCGCAGCAGAAAACGCTCGAGGCCAAACAGGCGAAGCGACCACGCCATTACTCGGCAGAGTCTAGTGGGACGCAGCCCGGCTCGCTGACATTGCTGGGCAGCTCCGCCTTCAACTCGGCCCGCAGCTGGCGCTACTACGACGAGGTAGATGATCTCCAGACCCCGTCTCGAGAGACTTTTGAGTCTGAGAGCGTGGTCATGGAGACCGTCGGCGACTGGGAGCAGCAGCAGAAGAGCCTACCGATGGTGTCACCGCCAGCGGCTAGCTCGGTCCGTTCGAGGATCTCGAGCTTCCACAGTTCGAAGGCGTCTGACCTGGACGACGACGATCTCGTGCTGGGTCACCAGGAGCGATTGATGCGAACCATGCACTCGCTCTGCCTCGCTGCTGAGCAGACGTACCAGATCACATCGTTCACCGCCAGTTTGGTGCAAGATTCTTGTGTTCGCGAAGTGAAAGCGGTAAATGAAATGTGAAAAAAACCTGGTGAGTCCAGGTGAATCACTTCAAACCTGTCTCTTACACTTGCTACGAAACGAATCAACCGCCACTTTTGCATCGTACATCACCAGTACATGTACGATGATGCATGAGCATCAAGATCGTGTTCACAAAGTGCACAAACCAAATCTTTACCATTGTGTAATACCGGAAATCTAAGTTATCAATCTGTTAATGTATTAATAACACCTGCGCTGGGTCCGTGTCGGTTTCTCGTATAACTCGTCGTTGACAAACGGGTTCAGCATCATTCATCATGCCACAATCTCACAAAACTTCGCGCTCGCAAAGTACATCAAGAATAAACACCAACGAAATCGAATTAACCTGTGACCGTCGTTGGCACACCTCTGCAATCCCGCCACGATATTATTGGGCAAAAGCCGCTTAAGCTCATGATGCTCTCATGTTTAACGCGTGTTCAAGGACAATTTGTCCTTGAACACAATTTGTCCTTGAACACGCGTTAAACACGAGAGCATGTCCTGGACAAAGCGCTTGACGAGTCGCAAACAATATAGTCGAAACGTCTACATACATAGGCCGTGTTCGGCCCAAAGGGCCTTATGCAGAGTGACATTTTGCATAAGACCCCCTTCCGGAATCGACTGGGGGGGTGTCAAAATTTTTGACACATTTTAGAATTTTAACCCAAAATTCTAAAGAGTCGCTAACGGATTTGGGTCTCGAGAAGTGATACATACCTAACCCCCGATGAGTCACTTCAGTCAATGTACAAATTTGTACTACAACACACTCTGCTTGCTAAGAAAAGACTACCAGTGAAATTTACTGTATATAGATATTTCGAAAACCCTAGCCCTCCAAATCTGTTATCCTATCCAAGTCATCGCTACTAATACAGTACTGTATGTCTGACTCCACATTATCTACAGTATTGGCCAATTTGAATATGAGGGCGACTCTCTTTTAACACGTTTAAAAACGTTTGGTAGGCCAGTTGATCGTCTTATATTAGTACAGTATTTCCCAAAGTGTAATATTACGAAATGGGAGCTCTGATGTCAATACTGTGGGGTTTCAATGTCCAGCCGAGCCATGATCACGGGACCTCCAGACCTCCAGTGCGAATCGCACAGACGATACAGACTGTTGACCAGCACACCACTTTAGATTCAACACGCTTCCACTTGTTTTTGTTTCTTTCCTACCATCCTTTGTTCCATAAAAAATCACCCATATGGGATAGTGCGAAGCCACGTCGACTGTCTGGCTTGAAAGAGACCTTTTGGTCAGTGATGGATGATACTGATGGATGATATGATCTGTAGAGCACACCAAACAAGACCAAAAACTCACTCCCACATGGGATACACTACAGTCTACTGTACTCCACCCAACAAGACAGTGCCAACTCTGGCCTCACTGCGACCACATTGTGCGTGCACAGGACGTCCATACAGTGTGTGTGTACTGTACGGTGGAGGCACCATGTCCATTTCCCAAATCGCGACTACCTCACGCAGCGTCTCGGAAGTTTCGCTCTAACGATGAAGTTCCCACTGCGCGAGCGTCCGTTCCCGAACTTCTCCTCGCTCTCTCCGCAGGAGTGCAACGAGTACGAGTCGCTACTTCACAAGGTCATTGATGCGACGATCGAGGAGCACCGGCGGTTCGTCCACGACGACAAGCGTCGGCTCGATAAAAAGCTCTGGAGACCCGTTAAGCAACGCGATGACGTCGCAGTCTTCAGGCGCGTCGCACGCGAGCTTCCCGAGGCGTCTGGGCGACGAAGTATCACACTGCGACAGCCCGCCGAGGACTACCACTGGAAAATGCCCAAGATGATCGCCGTGGGCACGATCGCGGGGTCGCTGGACGACATCATGTACGGAATCGTCACGCCCGACTCACCCACCATTGTGGTCAAGACGTCCTACGTGAATGACGAGCTCGCCGACAGCGCCGTGCTCCACACGATCCGCGGTGCGTCTCGACAGGACCCGTTTCACTATACCGGCTTCAAGTGGATCGCCAAAACCCACCCGCTTACGCTAAACACTGTGGCCTGGCCGCGGGACTTTGTGTTTATCGAGTCGAACGGTCTGCGCACGCTTCCCGATGGCTCCCGCATGGGTTTCCACGTGGTGCATTCGGTCGACCACCCGCAATGTCCGTCCCTTGAATCGCAGGGCATTTTGCGCAGCAAGTTTTCGTCGTGTTACCTCTACTTCCCACGCGACCCGGGCACGGTCGAAGTGTACATGATGACGTTTGTCCAACCCAACGGGAACGCGCCCGAGGTCTTTGCTCTCATGTCGTCGGCCAACACAATGGTCGGCAGTTGGAAGTCGGTCTGGTGTGCCCAAAACAAGATGCTCGCGTACCTCTTGACGAATGACGCAGCGAGGCGGCGTTTCCTTGCCACATCTAAAACTACAAACACATTGCCGAGCGGGGCCAACAGACTTGTGCATTGCTGCAGTCTGTGCACCAAGGCATTCGGTTCGTTTCGTTCAGTCTCGGGCTGCCAGCTCTGCTCAGCGTGGGTGTGCTCCAAGTGTCGCATCGCACGCAAGCTCAGCTTTTCCGACGACACACTCGAGCTCACTCAACGCGTAGTCCAAGTCTGCAAGAGCTGCATTGACAATGTCGCTGCGGCCGACAAGTTCAGTGCTGCGCTCGACCAGTACGTGCTCATGGGAAAAGAGGGAGAGTCTCAGGGACAAGTGCAACTCCAAGCCGAGCACCTGAAGCGCCCACGACACTGCTCGGCCGACTCTAGTGGGACACAGCCCGGCTCACTGACGTTGCTCGGCGACTTCAACTTCATCCGCGGCTGGCGTGACGACAACGAGATCGATGAGTCGCGGAATCGATCCCGAGATATCTCGCATAGCGGGGTCGTGGAGACCGTTGACGATTGGGGTCGCCGGCGGAAGAGCACACCGATGTTGTCCAGCTCAGCGGAGAGCTCGCTGGTCCGTGTGAGTTCCTCGAGCTTCCGCAGTTCGATGGTATCCGATTCGGACGGCGAAGTGCGCGTGGTGGGCCACCAGGACCGGTTGATGCGTACCATGCAATCGCTCTGTCTCGCGGCTGAACGAACGTACCAGATCACGTCGCGCACTGGCAGTTTTGTGCTCGGCTCGAGTGGTCGGGGTACAAAGAAATGAGTGTAGTACATTATATATGTGAGACGGATATTACCGATGTTCTGAGTATTAAACCAAAACCATGGGGACTTTATCAAACGAGAACAGTATTGCGCTTCGAAAGCTGCGAGTGGGAACGCTGGGGAGGATTGAGCGGTTGTCGACTCACTCATAGTCGACGCTCAGCAAGCGAGGACGTTGTGCGAGCAGTGCACATACCAGAGCGGATATCCGTTCCATAATCCCTCTCGTCGGATTCGCACTGTTGGTCCCTATAGATGCCAAAGTACACAGTACTACTATACGACAACCTCATCAGGACTTCCAGTGGATACGTACAAGTACTTAGTAATACTTTGCTTGCCGAGTGGATTGTACAGTATTAGACGAGACAGCACAAGGAACCCAGAGAACTGGAGAAGTTCTCTTGCAATGGTCACTAAGCTCCGTGTGTAACGAGCCTCCTACACTTGCACATGTACGTGTAGGAGCTTAGTGACCATTGGTAGTGGACTACACTACAGTATCAGGAGTCTCCTCCCGGCCAAAGACTAACGTTGGGCCGTTCATGTCAACGTTGGTCTTTGGATGAGACGCCTAATCGTATCCTGATATTATTATATCATATAGGTATTCCTTACGAGTCACGACCGATTCGTCATGCGCGAACGGTTGACTGACAATGGAGCCGGAAGCCGGAACATACCTGCTCGTGTGCAGGACTCATTTCAGTCGTGTTCATACATGTATCTGCCGATGCAGTAAGACGTCATCCATGCACAGCAGTCGGAACTGATCCATTATCATGTTGCTATAGCAACTGAGTCCATTATCATGTTGCTGTCCTACTATTAGTGTCTGGACAATAGCAACGGGTGGCGAGCTGGTCGCGTGGTATCGACGGCTACCAGCCACAGCATAACGCTGTGATAATTGCGAGGCTGATAGCGTGGTCGGGAAGGCGACTGTGCCTAGTTAGCGAAGCCGAAGGGGCAGAAGTAAAACTCATCGCGTAGCTCGCCCCGTTCCAGGTAAGCGGCGGCATTCAAACATGGCCAGGTAACTGTAGCAAGGCAGTCACTGTAAGAACATATAAAACCCAGATCGTGAAGTCCCCGCAAAGAATAACCCCACGAGCGTGGATGTCGCGTTTCGCGGTCTGACAATAACTCGCATCTGTAACTCGCAGCGCCACATGTCCGCTAGTGTCGTCTGTTGATTAGCTGTATTGGTATGCTCATGGAATTCATCATTTTTGCTGTATTCACATGATTCATGGGGTGTTCAGAAATCCCACCTTGCGGATGTATTGACTGATGATATTGTAGTACAGTACAGTACTACGTTGTACGTAAATGACTGGGGTCAACCTAGGATAATGGACCGGCTCAGGCTGTCCAGACGCTCAAGTTGAGTGTGCGGTCTTGAGCCTCAAGACTCTTGAGGATCAAGACCGCACACTCAATTTGAGCGTCTTGACAAGAGCACTAAAGACTCGATTCAACTGGAGGCAACTTGAATAGAGTCTTTACTGTAGTAGTCGCTACATTACACCTGAACTTATACTGTAAGTGACAGCCATCAAACTTTACAGTCTACGGTCTCCAGTACCTAGACTAAGATACAGATTGTGCAGAGGGTACGGTAGAGGATTTCAAAGGCTGAATGAATGCATCTCTTGAAATCAAATTGCACACAGCACCCCACAGCAGACGAGGCGGGGCGCTGTGGTTTGTCTCAAGTTGAGTCTCTCAGGTTTAGTCTCAAGGGCGTCCCAAGTTGGGACGCTCTTGAGACTAAACCTGAGAGACTCCCAAGTTGAAACGCAAGCACTCATCCATGATATACACATTTACAGCTCTGCATTGTGTCAGCTGGGGCATCTCAATAGGCCCACCGAGCCCAGGGCCAGCCATTGGACGGAGACTTGAGTAGCTGAATATATAGACTCCAACTTCATCATTGTGTATTACAGTACATGTATTAAATAGTTCCCCCGTACACGTACGTGAACAGTGTGATAAAGTGCACGTGGAGCTCCCGACTCTCGGGTGGACGCTCATAGTTTCTGAAGCTAGTTAGTATGTGAACTATTTTTGTAGGGATGCGTGATGTTACGCCATGATTTCGTGGGACTAAGATCACCAGTTGGTGAGAACCGAAAGGCGCACCCTTTGTTGGGCATTCGTACAGTACTCAAGTTTGGAGCGCCTCTAAGCACCAGGTCATTTCTTTTGACCTCTTATATACGATCAATGCAATACTCAAATTATAGTCATTTAACTCTGACTTGCGATTCTAAAGACTATAAACTATCAAGGTTAATATATGTTTAGAGGCGCTACACACTGTACTCGTACTGTACAGCACTGTATATTTTACATACAGTGTTCAGTGCAAAATTGCAAACACCCGAAAGTAACTACAGTACTGTATGCATAACAACAAATCAACAGACTGTACGGTACCGTATGATCATCCGCCTGTGCTGTTGGAACGAACACCTTGCCCGATAAAAAGGAGTCCATCATCCCTCTGACCGAAACATGTTCAAGGATCCCAGTATTTGTGGACCTTTTGATGCTCATAGGGCATCCGAAAGCCCACACGAACGATTCTACACGCTCAAGCCAGAAACAACGCAACCCCAACAATAGCGCTGATATGAGCCACGCGAGGGTATGTAAAGGAGGAGAAGACGTTTCGCCACGAACTAGTGTTCGTTCTCTCTGGATCGCCGCATCGTGTGAACAAAGTTTCTCCCCCGAGAGACAAGCATTACCTCTTTCGACAGCTTCCACACGCGCACAGACCACCCGACACCCGATCGGCTTATCGGAGACCGTCGAGTCATGAACGTTACCTTCCCTCTGCCCGAAGGCTACTTTCCTCCCTTGGAGTACACACCCAACGACGAGGCCAAGTGGAAGCGATCCGTCGTCGAGCTCGTCCAACTTGGGCTCCGAGAAGAGAGGTGCTATGCAGCGGCGCTTTACGCGAAGGCCGACGAGACGCAGTGGAAACTACTCCGCGAAAAAGACCGACTCCGTGTCTACCGGCGGCGGTCGTCAGCGACTCCCGCTGGTCGCAGTGCACAGTCCGTGCTCGCGATCGGCACGATCAAAGGCACACTCGAGGACGTCATCCAAGGTGCTCACCATGTCACGACGCAGGACATGCGCACGGCGATGTCTTTTCTCCGAAGTGACGTGCTCGACTCGGCCGTGCTCCACGTCTTTGAGAATGGCTCCGACGACGATGCATTTCGCAGCTTTGCCGTCAAGTGGCGTATGCTCGAATCACCGATCGCCAAGAAACGCGACTGTCTCGGGCTCGAGTACATGGGCATTGACGTCGACGCGCGTGGCGAGCGTTTTGCATTCCATGTTATCGAGGACTTTGAGCACAAGGTGTGTCCGCCGTTCCATCCGCACTGCGCCATCCGCACCAAGAGCCACACGCGCATCATCTACCGCCAAATCAGTCAGAGCCACGTTGGTGTGTACTTTCTCGGCGACTACTCGCTGAGCGGGTCACTGCCCAGTGTGATTGCTCGGCTCTCGACGGCTGACATTGCATTCGCCGTGGGCAAGAGCGTCGACTGCACCGAGGCCAAGAAGCTCACGGCGCTTGCTCTCTCGAGCAGTCCCGTGCCCCACACCATCCACCCTGGCAAGGCCCTCACGTGCACAATCTGCTACCAGTCGCCTGGCATGCTGACGACGCGGACCATCGCGCTGTGCCATCTCTGTGGCACGACGGTCTGCTCCAAGTGCCGCTCGCGCAAGCACTTGCTCTCAGACGAGGAGAAAATCCCGGTGACGTGCTGCAACAAATGTCTCGTCGTGGCCAAGTCGCTGGCGCTCGACCCTCGCGTGCCGCTGCAGCTGGTGTCAGCAGCGCGATGGCGCAGCCAGCACGCGATCGAAGGAGACGACCAGGTGTGGGAGCGCAAGTGTCGTTTCGTCGAACAGCAGTCACTCTCGAGCCGCTCGCGCCGCAACGGCTCGGACGGCGCACTGCCTGTGAAGGTGGCGTCCCGCACGGGCGCGGAGCGAAGCCGGTCAATCGGCACACGGTCCACGCCCGAGGCGGATAGCTATCCCGTGAGCAACCGGTCCAACACCTGCTCGATCGACTTGTCTTACCTCGATGGCGTTGGCGTGGACTCGGCGAAAACCAACACCAAGCGGCTCGCGGCGAGCCCAGTCGTCGACAAGACCGCTCTGGTGACATGGCAGCCATCGCCGTCGCCGGCACCGGCGCCGATGTGCGAAAGGGAGCGACTGTGGCGGCAAATGAACGCGCTTCGGGTCACTGCTGAGCAAACGTATCGGCTCACCAAGCACACCAACCAACTCTACGTTGATCGCAACAATTCTAACTTACTACCGGTAAATTAAAAAAATATATATATATTAGACACACGCACAAGCCATATCCTTGTTTATACTCTTGGTGACGGTGATGCAGCTAGAGTTTAGTTGCGTCCAGCGAACAGAGTAGCGATATGCGCTGTATAGCTGCAGTAGAGACATAGAGAGAGGCAAGCCCTGACGTGGCAGTCGGCGAAGTCCCTGGTAGGAGGGTGTCAACAGTCGTACCCGCTGTTCGGGGTGGTCGGACGCGTGATAGGTCTGCAGGCTGCGTTGGCAGTCCATTGCGGCATGGACGGCTGCATCAGCCTCCGTATTCCAGGCACTGAGGTGGTAAATCCACGCCAATCCGTTCAGCGAGGAGTCGGGCTTTGACTCCGCGCGGATTAGGCGGAGTACGAGTGTTTTGCTTTAAGTTCTCGCGTGCCCTCCAGCATGACAGGTCTCCTCTTGCTGTCGTCGGCGACAGTTGTGACAACAAACCTATCCGTTGTGGTAGCATGTCGCTAGAAGGTGCTGTTATTGCATGCTCCTTAGGTCGGCCACGTACTACATAGAAGCCTTGTTTTGTGTTGATGTCGTGTTGATTTGATCCGACGATTTGAATCCATTAATAATTAAATACGACTACAAGTACTAACGCTACGATGAGGAAAGAGAGATAACGGCGACCACGTGGGGAAGGGTCCACTTGCGTCCGTGGAGATACTGCCGTCTAGTCGAGATGAGGCGAGAAGCGCATGGCTGATTCGTTCTGCTTGGTGATGATGTAGGTCTGTTCGGCCGCGAGCCGGAGCTGGCTCATCTGCATCATCAGTTGCTCGCGATGGTGAACGTCGCCGAGCGAGCCGTTACTGGTGGTCGAACTTGAGTACGATGCAGATGTCGGGAAGCTATCCGTCCGCGCGAAGCGCTGGTGCTCGGGCGAGTACATCGCCTGTGCTTTTGGCGTCTTGTACTGCTGCTCCATCGACATGGAAAACGCGGACGGCGTTGTGGGGGAGACGCTCCGAAGTCCCATCATCATTTCGTCCGTCAGCAGCATGGTGCTCGCGGCGGCCCACGTCTCACTGTCGCTGTCACTCTGCACGTCGTTGTCGGCGTCGGTCATGAGCGAGTGCTGGTGGACGGCGCGGCCCACAAACTCATCGCGCGCCACATCGAAAGTACTTCGTCGGCTGGCGTCGTTGGTGCACTCGTTACACACGACAGCGGTTGTCTGCTTGACTTGGAGTCCACGCTGCATGCGGCTGATCTTGCGCGAGGTGTGGCAGCGC
The DNA here is from genome assembly GCA_023335925.1 of Pythium phragmitis. Taxonomy (NCBI): domain Eukaryota; phylum Oomycota; class Peronosporomycetes; order Pythiales; family Pythiaceae; genus Pythium; species Pythium phragmitis. Next base: position 10,926 of record JAADVZ010000010.1, on the reverse strand, counting down.
GAGCACACAGACCTCAAGCAAGACACACAGCCGCGCGCGACCTTGTAGGAGCGGAACGGCGACTGGCACAGCTCGCAGCAGTGGTTCTGGCTCGACGCTTGCAGCATGCCGCGCCGTTGCTTTCGCCGCTCGTCGGCGTTGTGCTTGATGAGCCACATGAGTTTCTTGCCCTGCGCACACATGACTGACTTGTGGCAGCCCACGAGAGCGTTCGCGACCGACGTGACTGCGAGCGACTCGACGAGCCGTCCCGCGGACTCGACAAACGTCTTCATGTATACTTCGACCGTGCCGTTCAGCGTCTGCTTGAAGAGGTAGCACGACGAGAGGTACCCGCGCAGGATCCCGTGGCTCTTGAGCTCGGGACACTCGGGAAGCAAGACCGAATGGAAGACGTGGTAGCCGATGCGCTCGCCATTGGGCAGGACGTGGAGCCCCGTGCCGTCGACGACGACCGTGTCGCGTGGCGCCACGACGGCGTTGATGGTCGTCGGGTGGGCCTTAACCAACCACTTGACGCCGAGGAACCGAAACGGATCTTCCGGAGTCGCCCCTTTAATGTGAAAAAGCACGCCGCCGTCCACGAGTTCGTCGTTCACGTACGAAGAGCGCAGGAGCATCGACTTGACGTCCGGCGCGACGACGCCGTACATGACGTCGTCCAGGGTGCCCACGATGGAGCCCACGGCGAGCAGCTTGGGCAAGCGCCACTCGTCCATGTTGGTCGCAATCGACACGGCCGCGTCGGAAGAGATGCCCTTGGGGAGCGTGCGCGGCTGCCCGCGCTCGATCTCCTTGTAGACGGTGAGGTTTTCGCGCGTCTTGACGGGTTTCCATAGCTTTTTCGGGAGTGTGCGGTTCTCAAGGCGCACAAAGCGGTCGTACTCAACGAGCGTCTCGTCGAGCAGCGCCGCAGTCACGCGCTCAAAGTCGTCACACTGCGCCGAGGACAGCTTTACTGTCTGAAAGGGGTGGTTCGCCAGCGGGAACTTCATGGTTCGATCGCTGATGTCGTCTCGGCAGTTGAGTGCGTTTATAAAAGTGGCAAAACACAAGCCTCTGGGAAACAAGAGGGCGGACTGGGATACACACTGGAAGGCACAACGCGTCGAATGGGCGACGTGGGTTCCAGTCGGGTGACTCCTCAAACTGGGCGTGGCGTTGTGTGGGACACGGCGAAGCGTGACTGTCAACCGTGCGGATCTCCCACTGCAAAGGAAGTTTCAGCCAGCCGCAAATCCAGCGTCTGGTGTACAAAACACCGACGGGCTCACCAGCTGCCAACGAAGGGTGATGTCGAATCCGACGCTGACCAATACCCTCTGACAACGTATTCAAGGACTCACTCTAGACCTCTCGTTTCTACTTTACAATTACGAAAACCCTTTGTGAACGTATATTTGATAATATCGGTAGGCAGTCTTTCCTAGATGGCTACATCAGTCCTCAGAAGAAATCACGTGCATGGCGCTGTCGAGCGCTGGATGGTTCGTTCGATTTCCGGTTTCGTTGATTGCACAGTGTGTCCAAGAAAGTCACTTGTGGACCACAGCACTGCAGCGACGTGAGATTCTAGAAGTTAAAAATTCCGAACACTGTTTATCGAAGCCTGTCGAGTCGACAGATGCTTCACTTCAGTGTACTTAGTGTACAGCCTGTACTACAGGCACACAGCGCTGCTTACAGGCCAGCGCAGTGAGCTCCATCAAGACCATGCATGCGACAGATTATACGGATGGCAGGCTGTTAACAGTCTCTGCCATACAGTACAGCGTCAAATCGACGTTGCAATGCTGCCAGCCACGGTCGATGGCAGCACCACGTCTTTCCAGGACAGGCTCCACCCGCCAGGATTCTTGGAGATCATTGCCATCGGGGGTAAGGACATCATTCATGTGCATACAGTGTACTGTACTGTACAGTACTGTGCCGTGTAGCAGCGCTTTGAGCTTCAAGAAATATCGAAGTTTCGATATTCTGAAGATGATCCAAAGGTTCTGATATTCTTTGGATTCACGTCAGCTGGATCCAAGGCTCTGATATTTTGGGGACTCCAGTCAGTTTGAATGGGAAGGCGAAATGACTGGGAAGTCCCACTTGCTTTGACAGACTGGGTCGCACTCTTCGCAGTCACGGTCTGGGAGTCGGTTGCCGAAAAATAGAATGTTGTTGATGCGGCAGCCTACAAGTTCGTGATACCGGTACGGTACTGTATGTACTTTCGCCGCATCACTGTTACGAAGTTCGGATCTGTAGAATTGGAGGGAAGTAGACCCAGGTCCCCTTGCTTCCCTACTGTAAAACCGGTTTGTCTGGTGACGCGCCACGTTTGTTCCTATCCAAGACGTCTTAGCTGTGTGAGCAGCAACATGCTGCCAGAACGATACAATTCTATCCACTGTAACGGAGCCTTTCCAGGTTCAAACCTACAGTAATAGTGAAGCAAATACAGTACGTACGTCAGGTCCAGGACTTCAGCATTCAAGCACCTGGAAGCGATTGTCCCAGCTATGTAAGTCTGTGTGATGACGCGCCGACGTTTGTTGCCATCTCAGACGTTGCTGTGATCAGCCCATCTTGAAGCAAATGTGTCACGCACAGGATTCCAGAATCATCAAAACAGTCAGAGGTGCACAGAGTTCTACAGTATTGGACCTCTACGGTGTTTGTACACGCAGGTTATGGAAGTGCTCGGACGCGAGTCTCGGCATGTGTGTGAAGTTGGGGCTACAGAAGAAGCTGTGCGGACCGATCGTTTCTGGCCGCCGAATCCGTGGTCTTTGGCGAGCGACTCTTCCCCTGGACATCATCGTTCTCCTACGTTGGCGGTGCCAGCCTCGTCAAGTGGGTTTGGACGATCGAATTTACTGCTGCACATGCTGACTGCGCATCACGCCTCGTGGAATCGACCAAGCTTGAGTTGGGCCGGCGCATAAGAATGCGGTGATTCGTGACAACAGTAGAACAATCCACAATGATTTGATGTCATGGTGTAGCCACAAATCGGTTCGATGCTCAGAGGATCGACTGTAATGCGGTGACGCGTGAGTCGCGACGCTCAGTCTGATGTACCACGCACGTCATGATGCTCATCAGAGATGGGCAGGGGTTCCGGTCTATCCATTCAGCGGGGCGTCACGAGATGGTGACAGACGCAATGATGCTGATCGACCTCAACCGTTCAGTCAACGGGGCTGCTCTCGAACGTGCATCATCATCAGCGACAATCGTCATCAATCTTAAATTGAGGAACAGCAGGAGCGGGAAGTGGGATTGTTGAATCAAAGCGACTCCATTCCTACACTTATGCGGAGGTTCAACCAGTCCCACGGCAGGCAAGAACCTCACCACTACCTGGTCTGGTACTGTTGGTGGTTATTCTCGGCCATGACCTGGTTGTTCTGCCTCGTAATGCGGTACACTTGCTCGGCTTGGAGCCGCAGCTGGTTCATCTGCAGCATCATATCGTGCTGTGAACTCGGTGGCTTTTGCAAAAGCTGCTGTTGGTGGTACAGAGGCATTTCCGCGATTGGCTGGGGCATCCGCGGAGACTGCTTGAGCACGATCATCTCGCCCTTGCTCTCCCAGTCCTGCTCGTGTGCTGGCAGCTGTGGCCTCTGGTTGCTGTCGTCCAGTGTGTCAATCTCGACGCTATCGCGCTGGGAGCACGACAGCTCGCTGCTCTCTTCGCTGCCGTCTAGGCTCCACGACGTCAGTGCGATACTCGAGCCTTCCGTCTCAGCTAGTGATAGCTGGCGGGTCGCCCAGTCATCCGACGGGAGCCGCTTGGGCAGGGAGTGTGCAGTGCCACCGCTTCGCGTCGACGACGAGGCCCCGCTGTTGGTACGCGCCACCCGGTGGTGCCGACGTGACGAACCTGTGGACGCAACTGACGGTGCTGGTGACTGGTAATGCGCGGCCACGACTTCGGGCGCGACATACTCGCTGCGGGCAAAGTCGATCGCGTCCATGCTGGATGCCCTCGTGATACAGTTCTTGCAAAAGGCCGTCGGGATCTTCGTCACCTTGGTACCACCATGGACGTAGGTGAGCTTGCGGGCAGACTTGCATCGCGAGCACACGATCGATTTGCACAGCCCGCAGGTTACGGCCGTGCGGAACGCCGAGAATTTCTGGGTGCACAGGGCACAGCAGTGTTTGCCATTGGCGTCGGTCTGCATCACACCAACATAGTCTCCAAACTCATCTAGGCCGCGCTGGCGGTTGCGCACGCGCGCTTGGGCCGCGGCGTCGCGGACAAGCCACGCGAGCTTCTTGTTCTGGGCACACCACGTCGCCTTCCAGCAGTCGATCATTGCGGTCGCGGCCACGCCAATGGCCGTGCGCTCTCGGAAGCTGCCCGTGGGCTCAGTGAACGACTCGATATAGAGTTCGACCTTGGCGTCCGAGTGCTGCCGGAAGAGCGAGCACGACGCTGCGGTCGTGCGCAAAAGGCCCAGCTCCTTGAGGTCACGGCACTGCGGGAGGTCGATCGAGTGCGTGACCTGGTAGCCGATGCGGTCGCCGTTAGCGAGCGTGAGCGTTCCCGTGGCTTCGATCAATACACTGTCGCGCGGCGACGCGGCGACGCCCGAGCCACTCCTGACCAGCCACTTGATGCCGAGATACTTAAACGGATCGTCGACCGTCGCGTACTGGATCTGCTGCAAAAGCAGGTCGTCGAGCACGTCGTCCTCGACGTAGCTCGACTTGACCTTGACGCTCTCGGACGCCGGCGCGACGATGCCGTACATGACGTCGTCCAGATTCCCCACGATCGTGCCGGCCGCGACAAGCTTGGGTTGCGACCAGAAGGACGTGGGCATGGACCCGCCTCTCGCCGAGGACGACGAGAAGCTCGAGTGGGAGGCAGCCGCAGAGTGGGGTTGCTGTCGCATCGTGCAGAGCTGCCTACGCGCCACCAGCGCGTCGCCGTCCAGCCGCTTGTACACGGCGACGCACTCGCGGGACTTGATCATCTTCCAGTGCTTCTTGGGCATCACTCGCTTTTGCGTGTGGACAAAGGTATGGAACTCGTCAAGCGTCTCGTCGAGCACGTCCATCGCGAGCCGCTCAACGTCCTCGCACTGCTCATGCGAGAGCGCGAGCTGTGGAAACGGGCACTCGGACAGCGGGAACTTCATAAGTCAAGTGGGAGCGCGCTGTTGTGTCAGTGGGGCGTTGAGAGCTGAGACTGAACAGCACGCCGAAGTTTGCGGGAGTGAACTAGCCACTCGCGCGTTGGGCAGAGCGAACGAAAGGCAGGAAGACGAAAAATGGAGGGAAGAGGCGGCTCAGCGGGGGTACTGGGCGTAGCAAGGATATAATAGCAGTGGAGCGCTTGCTTGATCGACCGTCAAATCCTCCTTTCAGAGTCGTCCCGTCTCTTCGCCAACAGCCGCGAGGGGATCTGGCGTGGTAATGGGGATTTGGTGGCCAGATGAACCCGAGATCAAACAATGATGTCTCAAAAGAAGGTGACATGGAGTGTAGGGTAATATCGCTCTGGTGGGATGAAGCTCACCTTGTTTTGTCATATTTGAGATCCCAGAAGACAATTGTGTGAGTCGTCCGGGTCATGACGTACGAGTCACGAGTCAGTCAAGATGTGTGGAAAATAGGCGGGGGATGTGTCTCGAGTTCGCACTGACGCGATGGATCCTCACGACCACGCAGAGTTTGAGGCCCACTTGCTGAGTGTACAAACTGTGATAAAGTCCTAGTAACAATACAATTTACAAGTGCTGGTACAATTGTACAGTAATACTTCATGATATGCACCAGGACGTGGCCAATAAATAATGGGTGCCAGTCAATGCGTCTTTCCGATGCATACTCCGAGACACTCCGGAAATTGTTCTGAGAAGTATGAAGACACATGTAGCAAACTCTCACACTGTCCTTTTGTTGTTCACATCTGTACTGTAATTCCGGAGCAATTGCAAAAGTTGAAAATTGATAGTCCCATCCCCCTGCCCAGTTTGATATCTGGATGGGACCCTCCATATATTCATTTTAGTTATTATGGCCCTTCCCACGAGTAACAATAGACTGCGTACAGCTGTAACATTCCCCAACTTGTTGTTATATCAATATCAAGTTCTCAGCTGACCCCCTATAAATCGATCTGGTGCGCCTATCTGATAGCGAACCCAATTGCAATTACGCCGGAAATACACTACTATAATATAGTATAGTGTGCAGCGCCTCTAAGCACGGCCCTGCTATATTGACCTTGCCAGTTTATATTCTTTAGAATCTAAATTCACAGTCAACTGACAATTATTTGATTCTTGCATTTATTCTGTATAAGAGGTATAAAGAAGTGACCCGGTGCTTAGAGGCGCTACGAACTGTACGCTCGACACTCGAGTCGAGTAATATTGAACGTCTTCCTGGATGCGATAGCGCGTCAGAGAGTTGGCCTAGGACGAATCAAGATCAAACGAGGAAACCTGGTTTGCTGACTGACGATGTCCGGCAAGTGGGCCCCTCTGTGAGGACGGTACTGTACAGGGTTCCTTATTTCAACTAAATGACGGGCCTCCAGCCCGTAAAGTCATACAGTGTCATGCGGCGTGCCTCCGGTCAACACCATCGCTGCGCGCGTCGTAGTCCAAGACGTCGTTTTCGAGAATCCAGATAGATTGCGTCAGGGAGACCCAATCGTACATTCTCTTGTGGGAGAGAGGAGAGCCGAAAAACACGAGGACTGCCAATGGTCCAGCATGATGATTGGTATTCGTATTTGGGAGCGTGGGAGTGTCTCCCACTCTGCCGCAATGCAAGCCAGCCTTGAGTGTACGAACAGCTGAATCCATGGGAAAAGTGGAGCATGGCATGGAGCTTTTGCGAAAAGTGGGGGTTATTGAAAAATTATAGTCAAAAGAGGAATTTCTGTGATAAAAGTGGGGGCTCATCTGCAAGTGGTGGGCTACTGGGGGTTGCACCCCCAAACCCCCGCAACAAGAAACATACTTCAAGGCATCGGCAAGCTGGGGAGATCCGAATGGCGATGACTCGCCAACCCTCATGGTGTGTTTTCACATCGTGCGAATCGACAGCGCTCGTGCCATAGTCCACGCACGGCCCGAGTGCTGAGAATGCTCGCTGACGCAGCGCGCAGCTCTCGCATTCCTTGATATCAGTAGCGAGGTGAATAACTTGGCGGCTTCACAGTGACGTGCGCACAGGGCCGGTTGCACAACCCGGGACCGATGGTTATCCCCTTTAAGGGAGAGTCCGCTGGTATCGAGAATGGTCATGTCGTGTGGCCCACACATACCCCGCTGAGATGAGCCTTGCGTTCTGCAGCAATCGCAGCCCACGAGCTCATCGTCGACCTTGCCTTGACGGCTTTTCAGATTTGCGATCTACCGAGCCAGTGTTGTTGATACATGACCTTCGTCGATGGAGGAATACGCGCGAGGTGGTCATCGCCGGGCTTTCATCTGCGTCCCCAAGAGCGGTTTGACCAACAGGAACTTCGTGCCAAAGTGTGTTTGATGCTGCAACCAACCGATTAGATAGAATGTGGCGAGTCGCGACGAAGACTTGCAGTCAGCAAGGATACGAGAAGTGAACAGCTGATTAAACGGACGAAGGTCCAGTGTACTTGATGGGACCGCAGACGTATCGACCGTTCTATTCATAGAAATAGTGCAGTGTATGACTGAGCGATGAGGTAATTTAGGCCCAAGCACAGAAGCGGCCCATTGAACTCGTCATGCGACTCGGTGGTCTGACGGAAGCCGGCTCACTTTCTACGGCCGGTTGTTAATAGGCAAGTCGGCAGTTGGTCAATCCTGTGCGAGTGGCGCACTGTTAATGGGTGCCAGGTTGGTCAGTCCTTTGGTAAATGACTTTAGCAACGACTGGTGTGATTTATAAATCATTTCTGGGTTGCTGAATCAGAGGGGGGGGGGCGATCTTCCCAGTGGGGTAGTTCTTACTCTGCCCCAACCGGGGCCCGCGAAGGGTGTATTGTGTATTGATTGTCTTGCCAAATATTGGAGCAGTGCAATTCTCTCACACAATCTTTTTAATTTATTGTACATGCATACCAAACCAGTATCAGCCAGTTCTGCCAGAAAAACATGACCATCTCAAGCATCTCGCGGCTCATTCCCCTGCAGAGACAGCCGATCGTCAACTATAACTTCAAAAAAACAGTTCGGCCACTAGAGATTGACAATCCTAACGATAGACTTCAATATCAATATATCAATAACTAGTACCTTTTCGGCCCCTGTGTCTTTGCAATCCGCTAAATGCGCAGGCTTCTCATCGCCCACTACTAATCGAGTGTATGGTATCCACCGACACCCGACGCCCTACTCTCCCTCAACCTCCTCTGCTCCGCGTTGTGTCTCGTGAGCTCGTACGCCTGCTCGGCCTGGATGCGCAGCTGCTGCATCTGCATCCAGAGTTGTTTCTGGTGTTCTGGGATGGATGGCGTCGTCGGCGGTGGTCTTTGCCGCATGGGTCGGGTATAGGACTCTGTGTGGTCGTGTACAACTGTCGGTAGCTCATCGATGATACTGTCAAAGCTCCCAGACTGAGCGCCACTTGATCGCTCCGTAAACGCCAGCGAGTCGAACCGACTGTCCACACCCAGCATTTTTCCGTGGCCGCTGCTTCGTTCAGACCCACGTTGACAGCTATCCAACCCGCCACCACCGGGTACATATTCACACCGCGCAAAGTCGGCGGCGCTCATTTGGCTCACTGTCGTAATGCACGTCTTGCAAACTGGTCTAGTCGTTTTCTTGACAAACCCATCCTCGACGGACGCGAGTTTCCGCGTCGTCTCACAGCGCGAGCACACGACCGTGTGGCACAGCTCACATCCGACGCGCGAGCGGAACGTGGAGAAGGGCCGGACGCAAAGCGCACAGCACTGACGTCCCTTCGCGTCGGTCTGGATCGCGATGTGAAACGCGCCGATACCGCGCTGCCGGGCACGCGCCGCAAGGTACGACTCTCGCAGTAACCACGCGAGCTTCTTCTTCTCGGCCGTGTACACGGCCTTTGCAAAGCCCATGAGGCGGTCGACTTCTGACGAGATCGCGATGGACGCGCGCAAATTGCCGCCCGGCTCTGCATGAGCCGTCATGAAGATCTCAACCGACCGGCGGTCGGGCGTCGACTTGAAGAGCACGCAGGATGAAATCTGACCACGTACGATGCCCAGGTGCGCGAGGCTTGAACACTGCGGCAGCTCGATCGAGTGCATCACGTGGAACCCGTACCTCTGGCCTTTGGGGTCCACATACACGCCAGTGGCTTCGACGATCGTGACGTCCCGTGGCCACACGAGCGAGCTGCTTGGTGTCGACTTAGCGAGCCACTTGATCCCGACAAAGCGAAGGGGGTCTGCAACCGTGCCACGCTGGATGGTCGCTAATACGTCACAGTCCACGATCTCATCGTCGACGTAAGCAGTGTTGACTTTGGTGCTCGCAACATCCGGCGAGAGGAGACCGTACACAACATCGTCAAAATCACCCACGACCGTGCCGACACCCAGCAGCTTGGGCATTGACCATTTCGGAATCGGCGTGCGCGTCCTGGTACGCGCCGTTACTGGGTCCACCTCCTCGAGCTGCTTGTAGATCGTGACGTTCTCTTTCGCCTTGACAGCCTTCCACAGTTTCGGGTCCAGTGTGCGTTGCTGGCGGTCGTCAAATTCGTCGATGGAGTCGCGCACGACAGCCATCGCCAGACGCTCATACGCGTCGCACTGCCCCGGCGTGAGCTGTAGCGGTCGATAGGGTCGCTCGAGCAGCGGGAGCTTCATGGCGACTTGGGTTATGCACGTGACGACGATGGTGCCAGTCGCGGAGGCTTGGGAACTAACCTGCTGTCTCGTGGTCAGACGATGAACTGATGCCACACAAGTGGTCTGATCAGTAGTACTGTACGACAGTAGTGAAGGTCCAGTGCAGCAGCAAAGACTGCCAACCATCGCGACAGAATGGGGTCCATCGGTGCTCAGGAATCGGGCTTCCCGTTTCATGGAATCGTCCGTTGGTAATGCACAGCAATCAAGCAGACGGGGTGTTTACACCTTCCAGACCACACACCAGAACGAAGCCCACGAAACGGACACGTATAATAAACATCTGAATGTACTGTACTTCTGTCACAAAAGCTTTTGAAGTGTGCGGCGAATCTCTGCGGTTCCAACCAGATCAATCACATGCCGTACATCTGTCACATCAACGCGCACAGTCTTAGCGCAACCGCGAAAAGAAACCCCCCATAAATATGATATTGTTTTTCTTTATGAGAAGGCCATGATACATTTTGCGGTATTTAAACGCGTTTAAGCCGTTCATAAATCTTGCGCTCAGGCCAGAGAACATTGTCTATCAATGACCACGTTTCTAAAATCAGTGTAACTCAATATCAGTCTTTCATGGCTTTCCCGCTCCTTCCCGTCCTAGTACGTGTTGGACTCCTACACTGCACTGTATCGTGGAAGATTTCCTGCACCGCGTACGGTTCCTACAGCTCCAGCAATTTCGATGTGCTTCGCCCCCTGCGCCAGACACTTGGTGCCACTACAACTCCTACCGTTCCAACATCTCCTGCCCTCTACTTTGGCCTGCCATGCTTCAAGCTTACTCAGCAGGTAGAGTACTGTATTGAGTTACATTTTTCACTAAACACATGATGTAACTCAATACAGTACTTGAGCTCCGAGTGTGTACAGTGCACTGTATTAGTGTCGATATAACGGATTTCCCCGATTACAGTTCGGTCTTCTATTTAATAGTGCCGGACGAGACCCCCAAAAATCCAAAAAATATTCATATTTTCAGATAGACTTTGTGATAGTGTGGGTTTCGAAGCGGCGACCAACTGCGCGTACTTATACCAATGCAGAACGAAGAGCAGCAAGAGATAATACCTCCGACACGG